>SPJY01003720.1:179223-389549 GCA_005191435.1 Raddia distichophylla
TCCTTGTACTGAACCCACACTTGCATAATTCCGGACTTGCGGAGTACAATTTGTACTCACTCTCCTTTTCTCCTCTCCCTTTTCAAAATTTCTGCAGCCGGTCCATCTGAGTATGGCCCGCCTTCCGAGGAGGAGGACCCGGATTACGTCGAGGAGGCGTTTTCCGATGAAGAGTTTGAAGACTAGGGTTGCGCGTTCCTACAGCCCTCGTGCCTGTGGGATGGATAAGTATATAGATGTTGTATTAGGCCTGTATCTCCGTGTGCTCTGATGTGCGGCCTACGAGCCGTTGTATGTGTTTGTACTGGACTATGTTTCCGTTTGTAATAATATCGTTGGCACTGTTCCGTTTCTGTATATCTGTGTGTACTAGCCATGATCCTTGGGACTAGTACAGGTTTACGCAGGTGGAATCCGATATTGTAAATCGGGTGCCGACAGAATTGGTATCAGAGCCAGGCTGCTCTTATTGGCCCTAGGACGTAACCCTAGAATTAGAGACCATATAATTTATAAAAGAATAATTGCTAAATAAATTCTTATTCTTGGCAATCCAGCTTTAACTAATTATCTTTTGAAAATTTGTAGATGCCGTCTTTCGCTTCTAGCCTTGGTGTTGGCTACGGAGGTTTCGTGCGCCAGCTGCTGTTGATGCTGGGCACGCTTGGCTTTGGTGACCCCATGTATCATGGTTCCACTACTTTGCGCAAGGGACGCACATGCTGGGTGGTGTGTGTCACTATCTTTGCGGCAGGTCCACCGCCTTCGCGTGGACCATTCCGCTACTCTGCCAATCGCGTCAGCTGCTCCGACGCTATTCAAGACGTGTCCAGACTTGCTCTACACCGACTTCGCAGTCTGTTCACGCGTGAGCTGCATGTTTCCCCGCTTCGCTACTTTCCCTCTCGTCTGCCTAAGGAGCTGTTCAGCCATGCTCGTACGGCCGAGGGTGAGAGCGACCCGATGGTGTACCACCTTGCCGAGCTCGTCCAATCCTTGGACGACGCGTACACCATCGCCCTGCGGGAGTTGAATTCTGTCTATGAAGGCAACCGCCAGCTGGACCTGATCAAGAAGGAGAGCCGCGACCTTAAAAAGTGTGACTCTTTCCACTTGGTGGAGAAGGTCTCCCTTCGCAGGCGGATCCGTCAATTGGTTCGCGAGAACCAGCGCCTCCGTGGGAATGCCGCTTCTTCCTCCGGGACTCCTGCTACTGCTGCTTCGTCCTCGCGCCCGAAGCAGAAGGAGGTCGGTACCAGCCCCGCGTCGCAGCCTAAGGATCCTGCTGATCTTCCCTTGTGTTCCTTCGAGCTCACCCCCAAAGATCTCAAGTTGGATCTGGGTCCTTCCGGAGTGAAAGCTCCGCCTTCCTCTCTTGTTGAGCTCCAAGGCATACCTTTGATGGTTCGATCGCCACCGTCTGGTTGGCAGCCTGTTGTCGATGCCGATGGCGATGATGATGATGATGACGGGGAAGACCCCGTGGAGTTGGTCTCCGAATCCGAGTACGAGCAGGATTAGCTCGTAGCTCCCTGTATCCTTTGCATGGGTCGTGTCACCCTTTTCCTTTTCTTTTCTTTTTCTTTTGCTTTCTGTCTTGTCCGCGCTTTGCCGCGCGCGCGCCAATAATCGGCCGCCTCTTTAAAGGGGGCCGCCCCACGGGTGTTCGTCGCCTCGCCTTGCCGCCTGCCGTGCCGCGCCGCTTCTCCAGTTGCGATGAGGAGGGGGTCGGAGATTCGCTCCGCGAGCCCTCCCAGCCGTCCTCCGAGTCCTCGCCGTTCGCTGAGCCCTCGCCGCTTGTATTAGGCCTGTATCTCCGTGTGCTCTAATGTGCGGCCTACGAGCCGTTGTATGTGTTTGTACTGGACTATGTTTCCGTTTGTAATAATATCGTTGGCACTGTTCCGTTTCTGTATATCTATGTGTACTAGCCATGATCCTTGGGACTAGTACAGGTTTACGCAGGTGGAATCCGATATTGTAAATCGGGTGCCGACAATCTCCTTTTATACATGCCATGGGTTGGCGGAGAGAGCACAGGGGGTAGTACAATACACTGATAAGACTAGGGAGACGAGACTGAAGAGACAAAAACGTGCAGCTCAGGCGCTGAGCAGCTCCGCCCACGCACGCCTCACATGTGGTCTCTGACAGGTGGGGCGCTGCTCCCACCGCCTGACGCTGGCGGCCAGCCCGGTGATGGCAAGTTCTCTCTGCCGGTCAGATCTGCAGAGCCACGGTGACCGCTGGTTAGACCCGCAGAGGTCACTGTGGCGGTAATCATCACTTCCTCGATTCATCCGCGCACGTCATCGCATTAAATGCACATGTCCTTCGCAGCGGGGAGAGCCTTCTCCCATAAGACTCCCCTCTGGACGCTTCCTGCCGCACGGACCCCACCTATCAGTGAGGGGCCTCCCGTGCGCTGGGGAGAGCTCGCCCGCGTGGCGGCCTCGCCTCGAGCGCTGTGGAGCTCGCCCACGCGCTGGGGCCTGATCGCCCGCCTGACGCTTGGCGGCCTCGCCTTGCCTTCTTTAGGACTCTTAATAACCCGGTATTTATTGTACCGACAACACTAATCTTGCTTATCTGGCATATTGTGAGTAGGGGGCTGCTAGGGAACGGATCACTGTTGCAACGGATTAGCCGTTTCAGGTAGTTTTGTTCAGTTTCGTAAGATGTTACATATTTTTCCCAGGTACGGGTAGTTAAAAGCCGGGTAGGGTACGGATACGGGTAACGGGTATTAATGGACGGGTAGTAAACGGCTTTCGGGTATTGTACGAACGGGTACAATACGAACAACGGGTACTTAGCGGGTGCCGGGTAGGACACAAACAGTTCGCAAAATATATATTGTAGATAAACAAGCACTACTATGTTTTGATTTTGCCAAGGCCCAAAGCAGTGAATGAACTAGGTTCTAGTTGCAACAGTAAGTGTACACGGGAAGCATAGCATTAAATCATTAACTTGTCGGTATTTTCCTGGCAATGTTGACTTAGTTTTAATGTGGAATGCATGCCTAGCATCCAGAACCAAAAAACTAGTTCATACTATGAGATTGGCTGCACAACCAACAGAAGCAGCTGATAAACCAATACTATGAGTTCATTAGTTCATACATTGTTCTACCACTACCATTCAGTTCATACCAGTAATATTCGGTTCATACCAATACCTGAGGCGGCGGCGCGAGGGCCCGAGGAGGCGGCGGCGGCGAGGGCCCGATGCCGTGGCGTAGGGGGTGGCCCGAGGCGGAGGCGTGCACGCGGCAACAAAAAGCATTCACCAAGGAGAAGAGTGCAGTGAGAAAGATGTAACTAAGAGATCTAAGGACTTGTGTTTAGGAATTTGCAAGTGAAGGAGATGTAATTAAGAGAAGGGCATGTGTTTTTAGCCCCCGTAGTAGAGAGGTAGGAAATTGTACCTTGAAAACTATATAACATATTTCCGTTTCGATGAATTGGAAATCGGGGATTTTCCCCCTTGTTGAAAAAAAAACATGGAGAAATTCCCTCTTTTTGATGCATTCACACATGGCTGCACTCAATCATAAAAAAGTAGCTAATTTCTTGCAATATTGGGCTTGTTTACATCAATGACATGGTGGGGCTGGAGCCCACCCCGTGGTCCAAGTCAGCATACCCCCTATATAGTATATCTGCAATGCCAAACCAATTTTCCATGGATCATCTCACATCTGGCCTGGGGGTGAGAGATGAGAGGGTAGCCTGGTGTTGGCCTGCGTTCATCCAAATCCCTCTACGGCTCTATGTACGCAGATCAATAGGAAGTCGGCATAGGTATCAGCGTATCGCAGTCTCATAGATCAGTTGGGAGGCGGGAGTCCACATATGTACGCATCATTGCATTGGTATCGCAGCAACATGGTGAGCGCCATTGCCGTGACTCACTAATTCGTTTAAACGATCGGTCAATGAATAGAGAGGATAATTTAGTGGCCCGAGGCGGCGGCGGCGAGAGCCCGAGGAAGCGGCGTGCTGGCCCGAGGCGGCGGCGACGGCGGCGTTGGACCCAGGCCTGGACCGAGGTGGCGGCGGCGGCGGCGGCGTTGGCCCAAAGCGGCGGCGGTTAGGGTTGGGGAGAGACGGGAACGGGAGTGACCGAGGGAGACTGGGAGAGAAATGAACTAATTGGGCTGGCCAGTTGGGCCCTTGTCGGCCTGTGTAGAATATATCCGGGTATCCGATATTAACGATATAATTGATTATTTGCCCCGAAGTTGATGTGCCTTTGATTATTTGCCCTGATGTTTGATTATTTGCCCTGATGGCCCACATGTCATAGACACACACCAGGGCAAATAATCAAAGGCATACCAACTTTGGGCAAATAATCAAGAGTGCATCAACTTCAGGGCAAAAAATCAATTCTCCCGATATTAACAAATTTTCGGGTATCCGTGCCTGATCCGAAGCTCTGGGTTCTTTCTATACTTGACCTCATACCCAAGGGTATAATTTTTCCCTCGCTGCCGCGTCGTTTCAAAAATCGGCGCCATGCCATTTAAAAAAAAGAAACAACCGCCGCTGCCTATTTAAACGGTGACCTCGTTGGTATCCGCCGCACCTCCTCCTCTTTTCCTTGCCGCCCTTGTTTGCCTGTGTAGAATATATCCGGGTACCTGGTATTCACAAATATTCGGGTACCCGTACCCGATCTAGGTTCCAGGTAAATGCCCGGGTACTTTTTTTCTATACTCGACTCATACCCGAGTGTATAATTTTCGGGTATCACCCGAACCAGTACCCGACAGTAAAATACTTGACCCGTATCCATTTTTTCCGAGTAAAAATTTTTCTGAATGGGTGCAGGTCGGGTATTACCCGACCTATTTACACCCCTAACAGCTAGCTAGTTTCATAATCGCATTCGCATCTAGCAAAAAGGTAATTCGCTAGCTTCGCTTCCTAGCCCGCGGAAAACCCAAGCCGAGAGCAAAAATCACGGGAAGAAGAAGCTGGCAAGCTCGACTCCAGTCGATGTGTGCTGCCTCGAGCATATGGCTGAGGGGAGCGAGCGCTAGAGCAGCGGAACGCGGTGCTTCTTGGAGGGCGGGAGGACCGGAGGAGGGCTGCGCTTGCGCCAGACTTGTGTTTAGGAATTTGCAAGTGAAGGAGATGTAACTAAGAGAAGCACATGGGAGTGCACGCTCGTGCACGCGGCAACAAAAAGCAATCACCAAGGAGAAGAGTGTAGTGAGAAAGATGTAACTAAGAGATCTAAGGACTTGTGTTTAGGAATTTGCAAGTGAAGGAGATGTAACTAAGAGAAGGACATGTGTTTTTATCCCCCGTAGTAGAGAAGCAGGAAATTGTACCTTGAAAACAATATAACATGTTTTCGTTTCAATTAAATGGAATTGGGGATCTTTCCCCTTGTTGAAAAAAAAATGGAGAAATTCCCTCTTTTTGATGCATCCACACATGACTATCATAAAAAAGTAGCTAATTTCTTGCAATATTGGGCTTACTTGTTTACATCAATGACATGGTGGGGCTGGAGCCCACCCCGTGGTCCAAGTCAGCATACCCCCTATATAGTATATCTGCAATGCCAAACCAATTTACCGTGGATCATCTCACATCTAGCCTAGGAGTGGGAGATGAGAGGGTAGCCTGGTGTTGGCCTGCGTCCATCCAAATCCCTCTACGGCTCTGTGTACGCATATCAATAGGAAGTCGGCACAGGTATCGCAGTCTCATAGATCAGTTGGGAGACGGGAGTCCACATACATATGCATCGTTGCATTGGTATCGTAGCAGCATGGTGAGCGTCGTTGCCAAGGTTGAGCAACGAGCACCATCGCCCGTGAGGTCGTGACTCACTAATTCGTTTGAACGATCAGTAAATGAATAGAGAGGATAATTTAATCTCTAACTCTTATTCACTTTTTAATTGAAATATAAACTACCTTTTAGAATTCTATGTTGTTAGTGGTTGAATTTAGATGTTTATTTTTCGAGTCCTTCGTACGGAAATTTCTGCCTCCGCCACCGATGGTACGCATGTACGACAAAGCGTCGACTTAATTTGTTTTATGCTTCTCGTGCAGTTCTCCATGGCTACCGAGATTTTGGATGCGATCATCGTAATTAGTGCCTTTTCCTTAAAATTTTAAAACTGGCTTATGAGCGAGACTTTTCATGCAGAACCATATACTACTAATATATGAACCCCTTCCAGAAGTTGAATGGTGGTATTATATGAATTATGACCATGACTCGTTCTATAATCAAAGCGAGCTTCTGTTGAAGAATATGACAAAAACCTTGTTTCAAAAAAAGAACGATAAAATGCTCTTTTACCTTCATCATATCACAAGAAAAGACTGAAGTTTCGATGGCCAGGCTCCTTCTCGACGATCAGTCAGTACCCGTCGAGAGAGTACGATATCTCTCTCAATAGCCAAATTTTAACCGTCGACATTGGACATCTCTATCTACAGCTAATTTAATACCGTTTAGAGATGCCGTCAGCACCCCATCTAAGGGCCACGCACGGACGGCGTCAGTCAATCTCGAGGTTCGGAACAATGATCGTCGAGAGATGAGCTACGAGGCAGGCCACAGACTTAGTGACACATTAATTCGATGACACCCTAGTCGCGAGTGAGAAAACAAACCTACTTTTATGCTTGTGGTGGTTGAAGTATAATATGTGAATTTGTGTGTCAACGTGGATCAACCTTACATATGTAATTGTTCTTATGGTGAAATCTGTTTGTGAACATGATACATGTGTGTGTGCTCGTGAATGTGATGTTTATATATGTGCATTGTGATCAATATATTTGTGGTATTGTACTTAATTGTTGGCAAATGTGATACATATGCGGAAAATTTAGGGTTTGCAAGCTACTGCTAGTCTCTATTGACGAATGTATGGCTACCGAGAGAGAGAGAGTTTTTATCCAACCGAACGTCGGCACCTCTATAACTACCGCTGGAAAGCCGTAGAGAGAGGTTGTGTCGATGGCCAGTCGAGAAAGGTAATTTCTTTCGATCTGACGAACACGACGATTGTTTCTCGACGGACAGCTGTCAAGAAAAATCTCTCTCAACGATTTAGTTCCTTTAGTGCTGCCTACTTTGGTATGAGACGTGTGATAACTGATAACATCTGAGTCAGGGGTGGAACTAGAGCAAAAGTCACCCTGGTTCACCATAGTATATATTTTTTATATATAAGTCGTAAAAGAAACAACTTCAAATTTGTCTTTTTATAAGTCATACGCTAACGCTTTATAGTCATTTCTTCATGAATTTTAGTCAATTTTCTTAAATACCTAAAAAAATTAATATATTTTGTTGTCTTTTACAGCCTCTTTTTCAGGGCACTCAACTCATCTAGTGTCTATATAATATTATATGATATATTTAATTACAAAGCACATACTGTAATTCGGTACCATCAATACCATGCATCAACAATGAATCAAAAGTGGAAGCATGAAAAAAAAAATGACGCCCTAACAGAATATATCATCCACGTTCAGTAGCCTAACAAAATAGAACAAACTAATTAAAATCTATAGAGGCAAAGTACAAACATTATTTCATCAAAAAGATTTGAGTTACATACTTGACAATAGCTTCCTTAATTACAAGGCTACAACCTAAACCAAATGAACTAGAAAGAAAAATCTCCACACATCTGTATCCGCATACATTGCAGGAGCATTACTAAGCTAACTGGTAGCATCACGCCATTACAATTCACAATCTTAATATTAATGAGTAGTGATTAAGTTGGAAGGCAAATAAATAATTGACATTAACATACCAGATCATGTGTATGTGTGATCTGACGGGCTCCATGTAGTGACCGAGCAGGGCACGGCAACCGATGGACGGAGATCGTGCAAGTTCTCAGGCGAGCAACAGTTGGGCCAGTATCTAGAAAAAAATATCTTGACGGACATTCTACTGGGCTGGGTAGGGGGTTCACCTGAGCACAATGTATCAACGCTGCCATTCGTCCCTAAAATTTTTTTAACACCCGGTGTCCTGTGACACCGGGTGGAAACATGGCTCCGCCCCTGGTTCTGAGTTAGATTCAAGCATGACGCGTGCAAATAGCTAGGTTGTTGGTGCGGTCAACACGGAACCATGCATGCATGCTAATGCATTTCGCATTGACGTTTCTTGACGACCCGTTGTCAATTTGTCACGCACTCACGCATAATGCAGTAAAAGAGCAGAGCACATAGAATAGTACACATCAACGGTGTATAATTATTGTTTGTCACGTGGGACATACGAATAATACAGGGAGGAGAAAGCTAGATTGTCTACAATGAAATACTCTGCAGCGCAAGAAATAAAAAATCTACATTTTATGTATGTATGTATGTGACTTTCACGACCAACTCTAATATTCATGCTCTAGTCACCACTACAAATTAGAACACATATTAGCGTCGGTTTCAAAATTGATTAGAATGATAAAGATCGCTGTCCAATTCGGTCCTCACGAATATGACTAGAGCCACATATACTAGGAAAAAATTGCCTTGGAAATGGAAAATTCTTGGGGACGGGATCCGGACGGGATCGGTCCCCGCGCGCCACGGAGTGGAAGTGCACCCACACCGTCGCCTCCATCAGCGAATCATTCACTCCAATACCCTTTCTTCTTCTTCATATTCTTTTGGCACATAATAAAGACTTGGGTAATACCAATATGCATCAGGCACGCACCAACTGCATTAAATATTTTTTTTATGAAAAAACAAGTCAGACGATACATATTTCACGCGAAACAAATTAACCAAATAAAATTTGAGGTGTGCTACTAAAAATAGATTACCTGTAAGTGCATCCCTCCATGGTCCCATCAACAACATTCCTACAAATAGACCAAAAGGCAACTTAATGTCCAAAAATAATTGAATTAGCTTTGACTAAACCTAATGACATATGGTAGCTCGTGTGAAATGGCTAGGTGAGACGGATATGCCACCCCAAGGACAAGGAGCAGTCGACCCTAATCGTCCTAATCCCAAGCACATACAAAAAATATATAAATATAGATGGCGTACCTTTTTGCATCAAAATGTCTCAAGACTTCCAAGATTATATCCCTTGGTAAGTATGGAGTTTCTTCCGTGTCATAGAAGTTCATGCCTATAAAGCTCCCATCAAAATTAACAAGAGGCCCCCCGATTCCAGCCTGGTAGAACAAAAATGAAGGATAACATGATATTTGCAGTGCCTTTACACACGTGAGATGGATAGTTACAATAATGCAAAACAAAGAGAATCAAAAGAATGCACCTTAGTGATTTTGCAAGTGGAGAACAGAAGCTCTTTGCAATCAAAATTGCCTGGTTCGTCGGTCACTACTTTGTCGGTCACTACCCCACATGTGGCCATTAACTTGCCTGATTCAAAACCACGCCCTAGAGCTACTACCCCAGTCATAGGAGATTCATCGAGTTCTTCTGTACGATGTCTACGTGTACAATGTCTACGGGAGCCCAGAGATTCATCGAGTTTTGCTACACGATGTCTAGGGGAGCTCATGATGCTGACAATGGCCACATTATAGCATAAATTATAATGTTCCAATGTCCCTGTGACACGCTGTTTGCTTGGAAGGCACACTTCAATCTGCAGAGATGGAGTGAGATTTAACCAGTATAGTAATTGAACAAATAGGAGTAAATAATTTTTTTTGAGCAAAGAGGGCAGGAGAGCTGCCTTGAATTGATCAAAATAGTAACTACCTGATAAAGCGTTACAACATGAAGGCGAACGCCGCAACCAACGTGGCCAACATCTTCAGCGGCACGTACAACTTCTCACCGGTGGCCGGAGCCTTCGTCGCAGATGCATTCTGGGGAAGGTTCCGAACCCTACTCTTCGGAATCGTGGCCGGCTTGGTTGTAAGTGACTGATCAACGCATGCAACTAATATATACTCCATTGATATCAGAATGATAAAGGTCGAGGGATCAATATTAATGCATGGCTGATATTATTAGTATTATTATTATTGGGGAGTGTTTTGAACGCAGTCGCCTGTGGCCTGTGCACTGTCAAGCGTAGTCATTTATCTGCATGCATATCACGTGCAGGTGTTTAAATGCATGCGTAAGCTCATGCATGGACCATACTCAGATGCATGTATTCAATTCCCCTTTCGTCGCCGACCACGTACGTACGTACTGTTACCACCGTTGTGCTCGTCCATAGGCTACATAGATTGCAAAGCAGCCAAAGCTACTGCAATGCTACTACAAGTGAACATACATGACCCTTAGGTAGTCGGTGACAAACGTGTGAGCGAGAAACAAAACAAAATATTTTTTTCGTAACAAATATATAGGGTTTTCACTATAATTATGAATCAAAAGACATAAATAAATAATTAAAAAACAACCACCTGTACAAAACAGTCAATTGCAGACGTCCGCAATTCTGTATTCTAAGAGCACCTCCAACATTCCTTCTATATCTTCCTCCAAAACATTTTTGTTGACGGTTATAAATGTTAAGTGATAGATCGATTTGAATATGCGTGATATATGCAGGGAATGGTGGTCATCACTCTGACGGCGCTGATCCGCCAGCTGAGACCGGCGGTGTGCAGCGACCTGGCCCGGGAAGCCGGCACCTGCGCCGGCCCGTCGGGGCTCCACTACGCCGTGCTGTACATCGGCATGGCGATGATCGTGGTTTTCATGGGCGGCACCAACCCCACCGCCCTGCCCTTCGGCGCCGACCAGTTCGACGCGAGCAAGGAGCTGCACCGGCGAGGGCTCAAGCGCTTCTACAACTGGTTCTACGTCATCGCCATGATGGCCGCCTTCGTGGTGCTCACCTTCGTCGTGTACATCCAGGACAAGGTGAGCTGGGCCCTCGGCTTCGCCATCCCCACGGCGCTCATGCTCGCCGCCGCCGCCGTCTTCCTCGCCGGCACGCGGCTGTACGTCCGCGTGCCGCCCGAGGGCAGCATCTTCTCCAGCGTCGCGCGGGTGGTCGTCGCGTCGTGCCGGAAGTGGAGGCTCCGGCTGCCTCACCCCGACAGCGCGCGGCAGCAGGAGGCTCTCCTGTACAACCCTCCGGTCGGCGCCGATGGCAGCCGCGTCTTCAAGCTCCCCCTCACGCTGCAGCTCGGTTTTCTCAACAAGGCGGCCATCGTCACCGACGCCGGCGAGGTGCGCCCCGACGGGTCTCCGGCGAGGCCGTGGAGCCTGTGCAGCGTGCAGCAGGTGGAGGAGCTCAAGTGCCTCGTGAAGATCGTCCCCATATGGATCTCCGGAGTGGTGTGGTTCATCGTCTTGGCGGAGCTGACCAACTACACATTCATCCAGGCTATGACCATGGACCTCCGCATGGGCAGGAGCTTCACCATCTCGCCGGTGTCGATCGCCGCCGTGCTTTCCCTCTCCGTGGCGCTCTTCATGCTCGTCTACGACCTGCTCATCGCCCCAGCCGTGCAGCGGCTCACCAAGACCGAAGGCGGCCTCACCTTGCTCCAGAGGCAGGGCGTCGGCATCGTCGTCGGCGCGTTGGCGTTCGTGGTCGCCGCCATCGTTGAGAGCAAGCGGAGGCGCTCCGCGCTGCACCACGGCGGGAGGTCGCCATTGTCGGTGTTCCTCCTGGCGCCGCAGCTCGCGGTGATGGGCGTCTCCGGCGCGTTCAGCATGGTGGGGCAGATGGAGTTCTACAACACGCAGTTCCCGGAGCAGATGCGGACGCTCGGCAACGCGGCGTTCTACTGCGCGCAGGGCGCCGCCAGCTACCTGGCCACGGCGGTGGTGAACGTCGTGAACGCGAGGACGAGGCGGCGCGGCGGTGGCTCCGGCTGGGTGAGCGACGACATCAACGCCGGGAGGCTGGAGTACTTCTACTACGCCATGGCCGTGTTCGGGGCGGTCAACTTGGTCTACTTCCTCGTGTGCTCTTACTTCTACCGGTACAAGGGTCAGCGACCTGAGTCGTCTCGTGGGCCTGCAGCTGCAAGGGAGTCAGCAACATCGTCTAGAAGCAGCCCAGAAGATTCACTCCTAAAGTAGCCTATAGACTTACAGCATAAAGAGAAGCTTCCACCCTCCCTAACGAAGTTCCTCATCTAATTCCTACCCTTGGTCTAGGAAGCCTCAACCCTCTCACACATGGTATTTTACCCCAAAAAAAAGTTTATGAAATTTTTGAAAATACATTCCGGTTCTTCTTCCTCCTCAATCCACCTCCCATCACCTCGGCCAAGCCAGCCCTCCAAAAGCGTGCACCACAGCTACTCTCGAAGGAGTCGCCGCCAATCACGGCCTTTCGTCTTAGCTCAGCTATGCTCCGGCACGCACGAGCGTGACTGATGGTGCGGCTTCTCCAGGAGCCACCATGGTCGCGCCGCCTGTTTGTGGTGGTCGTTGATGAGCGCGCTGTTGGTGGAAGGTCGGGTTGACTGGGTGGGAGTGGAGGAAGAGGGAAGGAAAAGGAAGGATCCGATTACTTTTATTCAAAAATTTTGAGGACTTTTTTTTGGGACAAAGATCACGTGAGAGAGATGTAAGACGGGGAACTCTACGTCCGAGCTTGGATGCTTTTTCCCTTATAGCATTTGTTTGATTGTTTCATGTAAAGCCTTTTGTAATAAATGAATGATATAGCTTTTAGAAAATAAGCTATGCCAACGCCATTATATACTCCTAATCAAATCAACTCGTTGCACTATAGTTGACCATTTCCTTAAGAGCTTTTTCTAAAACATTTTCTAGGGAGATTTATACATGCATGTGACTATTGGATTTGCATCAAGACTCATGCTTAGTCCACACCCTATGCTTGTTTGAAAAAAAAAACAATGGATCTTTTCTCTTCCTCCCATCTCCCTCTCTGTTCCGAGCGCAGTGGTCCTCGTGGCGTATTTAGTCCCATAAAAAAAATAGAATAAAAAAAATTATGTAAAATTAAAAACAGCAAAAATTTAATCGCGCAAATACGTGGGACACCCTTCTCGTACACATGATATGTCGGTATCTTGAGCGTGATCCAAACAAGACGCACACATTTCTATTCTAGATCATGCCAGAAAGATGAGATTTTGCGGCGACATTTCTCGACGATCGACGACCCGTCGTCCATTCGTCAAGCGCACGTCCATGAAAACGGCGGCGGTACATGGAGAAGCAACGTGGTTGCTAGGACTTCGGTGGGTGTGACTGCTTCCTAGCTCCTATTTGAGCAAGCACGCGACCACGCGAGAGACAAAATTTGGGCTGAGTGGCCCGAGGGGGTGATGCGGCGGGCAATACGTACCAATGAGCTGGTGGCGTCGGCGAGGCTGTACTTCACGCTACGGCCTACGGGGGAGAATTTGCGCATTTTATCGAAGAACTTTTGTGAATTTATATTTCGGTGAAATTTTGTGAATTTTATCGAAGAACGAAATTTTAAGACATCTATCGGAAATTTTTCAATTCAACAAATTTTATAAAACTTTAAAATAAAACTAAAATAGAAGTCATGGCATGCTTCTCTAAGAATACAAGGTAGCTTGGTGGATGGTTCATAGTGAATCAAACATGTTTAACTATTTGGTTTGTCATTTTTTATAACTTTTTTTGTCTAAAATCCAAAATCTCTTTTTCTTTCACCGAAATTTTGTGAATTTTAGAAATTTCTTTGGAGGGTGAAATTTTTAGGTCTCCAAAGTTTAATTCCCTCGAGAAGGCCTTGGATGCACTGGCGGAGCTGTCCAATCCGGTTCAGCAGCCTTCTGATCTCCGGCCTGGCGCAGGCGAGCCAAGTGCCACATTGTGGGGCTAGGGGTGGAAACGAGACGAGTCTGAGCGAGGCTCGGCTCGGCTCGGCTCGTTAGCTACCGAGCGGAGCCCGAGCCGAGCTGAGCAAGGGGTTTGAGCTGGAAAGCAGGCTAGGCTAGGCTCGGCTCGGCTCGGTGGTGGCTCGCGAGTTAGGGAAAACATTGGTCTCCCAACCTTTTAAGACATTAGCCATTACAAAATATAAGTTAGCATTGTACATATGAGTATCAAAATGACTTGTGCATGCATCTGTGGGTTTTGGGCTATTTTATTCACCATTTTGGCAATAGGATATGTCATTTTTTAATGTCTAAGAGATGGACTAAATAGCATTAGCATGTAGACGAGTCAAAACGAACTGAGCCACTAGGCTTGCTAATGGCCACGAGCTGAAAATGGGGCACGGCTCGTGCTCATTTACAAACGAGCTGAGCTTTTACTGAGCCGAGCCTAAGCAACTCACGAGTTTCGAGCTAAAGTTCTAGCCCTAGGTGGGGCTGATGGGCAAAGGGGAAACCAACAAAGGACATAGGTGAAGGAAGGGGAATCGGAGCAGCACTGCAGCACTGCAGGGAAGCAGTGGGGAGGAAGGATGACGTCGGACTCGGCTAGGCCAAGGTCAGATGAGAGTGGGTCTGCTTGGGAAGGCCCAGAACGGGGCAGATGCAGTGCAGGTCTGAAGATGAGCTTGAGGGGAGGAAATTTTTTTTATGTATTTTTTTATTCTTTTATTCAAAATTGTATGCCGATTTCGATTTTAGACAAAACTAGGTGCCGGTCGAGCTACGGTTGAGCGATCGCAACAGATCGACATTTGATGGCACGACAGGGCCCACCTGCAAGTAACCTGCCGCCGCGCTCCGTCCATTTGAAATTTCAAACTGCGATTTCACCCTGTCGTGCATCCAATGCGCGATCGGAGACAGGGGAATCTAATTCCCTTCTCGGGCGGGCCGCGAGCAGGAAAGGAGGCTGTCGCGCATTGAGGGAACGACGGGCCTGTCGCGCATTGAGGGAACGATCGGTCTCCATTATTGCCCACCCCTGCACGGGCCAACTCACTTTCACTCTCTCTCTCACTCTCACTCACCCAGGACCGAGAGAGGTGACGGGAGGCGACTTCGCAGGAGGTTTGAAGGTAATTTCTCTTCCTAATTGTTGTTAAAATTACTAGGGATTAGTTAGTTTTAGTGATATATATTGATTGAAGAGTATATTGGTAAGATTTTGTGAACTTTTGACCGGCTAAATTTGATTCTATATGAAATTTTGTTAAACTTTGAATGAATGAAATGTTAAAAACTTAATAGGCTAGCCATATATGTTTGTAAGTGCTGAATGTGAAAGAAAATATTTAAACGGAGCGCATGTTTGAACACCGTCCGTGCAAAACCACCGGTGCCAAATAGGTTAGGCATAATGGTAGCCATATGGATTAGCATTGTTTTGGAACCAGTAGGAGCGACGATTGTAGATTGAATATTTGGCTATTGAGGGTTTCGTTGGAACGATTGTTTTGTCGATTTGTTGTAGTAGAACGAAATTTTAAGTTAACATAAAATAGTTTATGGAATGGTTTAAAAAATGGTGGAAATATTTGTAAATGTATTACTTCTGGTCATTCGTTGAACTTAGAGAAATATGTGTTCTGTGGTCAATGTAGGTGAGATGGCAGAGACAATATATTTTCAGATATATTATGGGGTTGGCGAGATTATGCTTGGTCCTGCTGGAGTAGATTTATCAAACTTCTCTTATGTACAACGTGGCATTAAAAGAGTGTCGGAAAGGTCTTATGGTGGGATTTATGGATGGCTGCTGAAGGTGTTCAATTTGAAGGCAGAGAGGTTCCGGCTAGTTATTCAAGCAGTAGTAAGTCGTGCCCCGCGAGGGTTCTACAGGGAACTAAGGCCTTGTTCTTTTCAGCGTATCGTTGCATTGGCGTATTACTGTAGCACATTTGAGAGCCCTCAAAACAAGGTCTAAAGATTATAAAAAAAATAGTTAAAAAATAGTTTTAGAATCTTTGGAACGACTACTAAAAGTCACGAAAAAATCGTCGCAAATTATGACAACATATAGACTATGTAAAAATAACAAAATTTGCTACAGTAATACGCAACGGTACGATACGCTGAAAAGAACAAGGCCTAATACCAATCAACTCAACGAAGACATGGAGGGATTATCTCCGATATGCATTCGAGCGCGGATGGCCGTTAGTGCTGCTTGTTCAGTGCTACGAAATCCCTAATACTGAGTGTAAGATCAAGTTTTGGTATTGATGACAACAGAGACTTCAAGATTAAGACTCTTGTGTTTCATAGTTTTTCTCTTATATTCTTTGCGTGATTCTTCGTTCATGCTCAAGCCTGCTACACATACGTAAGCATCAAGCTACAAGATCAAGACTAGACTAGACTAGACAAGACTAGACAAGACAAGATCACGACAAGATCACGACAAGACAAGACAAAACATGACAAGATCACGACAAGACAAGATCACGACAAGACATGACAAGATCACGACAAGACAAGATCACGACAAGACAAGATAAGACGGCTGGATTCGATCAGCTGCTCGAGATGAACGGACGATCAATGTTCTCGAGGTGACGTGGGCACCGGACATTGATGAGGGCATCGCCCACATGGATGTGACCGCCACTCCTTTCCCTACTTCCACTACGGTCATAACAAGTTGGCGACAATTCACTCCATTCTCTACTTCTTGTACGTCTACTATGGTGGCTTCATCGACATGATATCATCGACCGCCACCTTGTCCGAGTCGATCACATAGTTGGCCTCCGGATATGACGTCATCGTCTCCATTACTTCGACCGCCACCTTGGCCGTTACCCATAATTGAAGGCGCAATCAAGAAAGGTGTATCTCCACCTCATCCACTCCTTCAAGTCATAAAGATCTAGTCACTCCAAAGACGGCCCAAGAGAAAGCCCAGCTCGAGTCCAAGTCTAGTTCAGCAATCTACGCACAGCACAACTTCAAACGGATGTCTAGGTCACATACGAGTCCGTTTTCGATGTTCTACCATTCTACGGAAAGCTTAGGAGACAAGCTTTCCAACGGATGCAATCTCACCTCAAAATTCGTCCTGCAGCAACAGGAATCAATGAAACAAGGTGTTGCGTCATCTGGTTGGGCCAAACCGGGCCTTGTACATGTGTCGGAATTAGGCCTAGGTGGAGGACGCCCTAGGGGGAACCCTAGAACGACCAGGGAACCCCCTTGGCCGCCACTCCACTTATATATTTCATAGCCATCATTGTTTAGACTCAGGTTTGGTTGTGTGTTGGTAGACCCCGTGTGCGTCGCCCCTCGAAATTGCGTGTGTCGGCTAGACCATCCGAGTCGAGTTATCGAACCTCAAATTTATTCAAATGCTTCATCCATATTTGCACTTTTAGATTGCGTTTATCTTGTTTCTTGCTTGTTCTTCGATCGCTTGCAGGAAATGACCTTCGTGGTCAGGTCAATCGCGTTTTTGGCGTGGTTGATAACGAGTAGGTTTGGTGGTTTAGCGATTGCCGGGTTGTTATCCTTACGAGGTTGGTAGCCAGATCGTCAAGGTCGCTTCTCCGACCAGATCGAAATTATTCTCTCGAGTCTCACCAGAAGATCGGGCCGCCCCCCATCAAGAAGGCCCTGAATGTACTGGCGGAGCTGTCCAATCTGGTCAGCAGCCTTCCAATCTCCGGCCTGGCGCATGCATGCGTGCGGATGGAATAGGAGCGACAGAGCAGTGCAAGCGAGCCAGGTGCCACATGGTGGGGCTAGGGGTGGAAACGAGCCGAGTCCGAGCGAGTCAGCCTTTGGCTTGGCTCGGCTCGTTAGCTACCGAGCGGAGCCCGAGCCGAGCTGAGCAAGGGGTTCGAGCTAGAAAGTAGGCTCAGCTCGGCTTGATGGTGTCTCGCGAGCCAGGAAAAACATTGGTATGCCAACCTTTTAAGGCATTAACCATTGCAAAATATAAGTTAGCATTATACATATGAGTATCAAAATGACTTGTGCATGCATATGTGGGTTTTGAGCTATTTTATTGGCTATTTTGGCAATAGAATATGTCATTTTTAATGTTTAAGAGATGGAATAAATAGCATTAATTAGCATGTAGGCGAGCCAAAACGAGCAGAGCCACTTGACTCGCTAATGGCCACAAGCTGAAAATGGGGCTCGGCTCGTGCTCATTTACAAACGAACCGAGCTTTTACTGAGCCGAGCCTGAGCAACTTGCGAGACAAAGGACATAGGTGAAGGAAGGGGAATCGGAGCAGCACTGCAGCAGTGGAATTTTTTTTTATTCGTTTATGCAAAATTATATGTCGGATTGAAAATTAGACACAAATAGACGCTAGTCGCACCTTGAATTCGCGACAGAGTACCTGTCGCACGTTAGGCGCACGATAGATAGATGAGAAGACGGGTGCAGGAGAGCCAAGCACTGGTCGCACCTTCAAATCGCGACCAGTATTGTAGCTACAGTGCCAAGCACTGTTCATTGATCTTCTTATACCTATTACCGTTTCATACCATATCCAACTTACACAAAACAAATTTTAAAATTCATGTAAAATCCTAAAGAACCCATTTTCAAACTTAGAATTTTCGAAATTCAAAAAATCAAAAATCAAAATACAAATTCAAAATTCAAAAAAAAATTAAAGTTTGAAAAATGTGTTCTTTAGAATTTTACATGAATTTTAAAATTTGTTTTGTGCTTGGACACTGTAGCTACAGTACTGGTCGCGATTTGAAGGTGCGACCAGTGCTTGGCTCTCCTGCGCCCGTCTTCTCACCTATCTATCGTGCGCCTAACGTGCGACAGGTACTCTGTCGCAAATTCAAGGTGCGATCAGCGTCTATTTGTGTCTAATTTTCAATCCGACATATAATTTTGCATAAACGAATAAAAAAAATAAAAAAATAAAAATTCGCAGCAGTGCAGGGAAGCAGTGGGGAGGAAGGACGACGTCGGAGTGGGCTGGGCCAAGGTCAGATGAGAGTGGGTCGGCTTGGGAAGGCCCAGAACGGGGCAGGTGCAGTGCAGGTCTGAAGGTGAGCTTGAGGGGAGAATGACCATTGGGCTTGGCAAAGACAAAAAGGAAGTGACACTATACCAAACAAATTCAATTTTCGGAATAATCCAAACGGGTTGCCATTGCCATTTGCCAAGACACCAAAGTGAAGGATTTGAGTTTGAATTTAGAGGCTAGAATGGAAAACAAATAAAATAGCAATTATTGGTATGAAAAGAACATGAATAGATTCATTTTGATGTAAATATACATTTTAAAAGTACTTGCATGCAAGCATTCACCCAAAGCAAGCAATTATAAATCTAAAGCTTGTTATTTTGGGTAGTAATCATATTTTGGCAAAATATTCAAAATGCAAAGGTATACCAATTACAAGTGTTTTAAAAAGCAAGGTATATTTGAATTTTAAAATTATCATGGCATGAAAATATATGTATTGAACTTAAAGATAATTTGCCCATTTGAAAATATAAAATACATACATTTATAGATGTGCCCATCTATATACTGGTATAGCAAAAAGGGTTTTCAAAATGGATCATGCTATTCAATTTTAGCATATCCTAATATTTTTATATTTTGAAAATATGCTCTTTACACAAGGCACTCAAGTAGGTTTTAAAGTCTTTTAAATGGAAACAAAAAATCATTCCAAAGACTAAACTTTAACATACATAACTTAAAGAAAGTAAAATAATGCATTTTTTTTAGCTCAAAACTTTAATCACCAGAAACTTTTTGAAGGCCTCAAAAATAGGATGTTAAGGACCAGATTTGCTATATTCTTACAGCTGCACGGAGCGGGTTTGCCAGTCGGCTGGCATGATCATGGGTAGGAGGGTACGGTGGCTACTGACGGTGGGTAGTATGGAAAATACCGACTATTTGGATTAAAGTTGAGTTTAGTTTTACCGTAACAAATTCGTAACCTCCTCGAAAAACATTTTAAAATTTCAAAAAAATATGAAAAAATATTTTACGAATTTCAAGAACTATTTGAAACCTCATAAAAATGACTACAAAATATTACTCCTTCCGGTCATAAAAAGAAGTCACCGTTGAATTTTGGGCACGCCTTTGACCATTCGTCTTATTAAAAAAGTTATATAAATATTATTTATTTTGTTATGATTTGGCTTATTATTAAATGTATTTTAAGTATTACTTATATTTTACATATTTAAACTAAAAATTTGAATAAGACGAATGGTCAAAGGTGTGTCCAAAAGTCAACGACGACTTCTTTTTTTGACTGGAGGTAGTACATTATTTGGCTTATACAAAAAGTCAAATTTTAATTTAATTTAATTTAATCTGAAACAAACAAGGCCTAGGTCGGGCAGAAGAGAGAGGAAGGCGAGGAAGAAAAAATAGGTTCAAATTATTTTTTAACAAAAGAGCGTGTGAGGAGTGAGTGGAGCTGAGCATGAACCCTGTAGTACATCTAGTGATCGTGAACACATATGAAGCCGCATATACTTGTGGAAAATCATGTTTTTTAATTGTTAAATCAACTATCTATTTATTGTCTAATAGCCAACAGAGCCACCGTGTTAATAAAAAAATTACACATAAATTAGAGTTAAAAAAGAAAAATCACCACCATCAATATAGGGGGACCATAACATAAATAAAAGGAGGGGTCCACATCAACTATAATAATAAATTTAAAGTAATTTAAATTCAAAAAAAATAAGAAGTCTATACCAAGTACTCCGTAGGATACTAGAAAAGAAATCCACATCAACAATAATAAAAATTAAATAAGATTCAAAATAAAAAATATCACTCCGTTCCAAATTGTAGCTCGCTGTTGACTTTTGGATATCTGTTTGACCATTCGTCTTATTCAAAAAATATATGTAAATATTATTTATTTTGTTGTGATTTGTTTTATCATTAAACATATTTTTGCATGTTTGTACTAATTTTTTGAATAAGACGAATAGTCAAAAGGTATGTTTAAAAGTTAACAGCGAACTACAATTTGGAACGGATGAAGTAGAAAAGAAGTGTGTATCAACTAGCAAAGGTGTGCACATCGACTATAATAAAATTTTAAAATAGCAAAAACATATGTCGACTATTTTTAAAACTTATCATGATCGATACGATAATGGATTTGTGTATATACAAATTTCTCTCAAAAGTTCATCACAAATTTAAACGTCCAAATATGAGAGGCACCTTTCTTGTAGGTTTGTGAAGTAGTCTAGATAGAATGAACTCAATGAAGCAAGATCTCATACTTTAGTTAGTGATCAATTAATAATGTATTTCACTTATGAAACAACGGGTCACATGATAATGCAGGGCGGGGGATCCTGCTCGTAAACCACCCTCTGCTCGTAGGACGGCCACGGGGGGGCCTGGTGGTGGACGTAGTACACGGTGACCGGCGCCTCAGGCGCCTTCTTCTCCGCCGCCGCGTAATGTTTCTTTGCCTCCTGCTGCTCCGCCGGCTTCTTCTTCTCCTCCGGCTTGGACGACGGCGGCCCTATGGTGACGACGTCCGCACGCTTCCCGGCCTTCCTCGTCTGCACGATCACGTCTACCGGATCCACTTCGCCGGTCACCGTCATCGTGCTCTTCTCTGAGTCGATCTCGATCTTGTCCACACCTGCATGCCAAGCCATTACAGCTCTCCTTCGTCAGCTCCTCGGTTTGTCTTCGCAATATTATCTGTTTATCTCCAAATGAAAAAATTTAACTCTTTAACTTTCTAGTCTCTTTTTTTTTTCTGCCTCAAAACCATGTCTTAGAGCTTTCGTAAATAAACCAAACGCTTTTACTTCTTTGTGGGCGTCTGCATTCCGTGGCTCGCGCAGGCGGGGAGGCAGCCCATGGGCATGAGCCCCGTGAAGTCCATCTTGTGGCCGCCCAGAGCGTGTACCTCGCGGATGGCCGCCTCCGCCAGCCCCAGCAGGTACCCGTCGTACTACCCCTCCGTGTACTGCGCCCGCCGCCCCAGCAGGCTGTAGTAGTTCTCGATGAAGTCGTTGGTGCCCACGCTGTAGATGTACAACGCATCCCCGATGATCTCGCCCGCCGTCGCCTCCCCCACCGCCGCCCTCAGCGCCTCCCCGATGTAGCAGCAGGTGTCCACCTTATTGGGAGCTTACAGAGTGTTTTTCACTTTTCTTATACAGTTTTTTCAGTACTTCTGTATGGTGAAATTTCTGTATAATCGTACTGAAAAAAAGATCGCCCGCACTAAATACAAAACGCAGGCGCCTGCGTTCTAGTCGGTCTCTAAACAAAATGAAGCTGCAGCGAGCAACTCTCGAAGTTCGGTATATTTTATAGTTCATAGATTAAACACCTCTATAAAACATAGTATAAAAGATTCGACAGAAACATTTAGATATGTGAGAAAATCGGCTTAGAGTTTATATAAACAAGTCTCAATCGTATGGTGATTAGCAAAAGTAAAACAAATAATATCGTAACAAATAAGATAACCCGGTGAATATCGGGAAAGAATCGAGAACTTGTTTGCTTGGCCGATTCGATGAGGTACCTGGTAGCCCAGAGACGGCCTGAAGGACCTTGCGCTTGCATTTGACACAGGAGGTGTCCACCCTGAGCACCGTCCTCTTCGACATGAATGCCCAGGAGCTCAGCTCAGCTCCCCCGCTCCTTCACTTCACTTCCTCGGTGTCTTTGCTGCTGTCGTCGTCGAGGTACTAATATCCTGCTTGGGCTTCAGGTGGGCCCTGGTGCGGTAGCTCAACTCCTTGAGTAGAAACACCAACGCCCATCACATCAAGCAATCGATGTGTGTGTCTCTTCTACATTGGCTACCTACAAATCGTCATCGCCAACTGTGTATCTAGCGATGCTCTACATTCCAGTTCCAGAACGCATCTCGGTTCTCACAGGCTCACTGATGATCGTAGACTCGCAGGGTTTCAAGGACACGTACGTATCTTTTTTAATCAATGGTGGAAACTCTACCATTCATTTAGTAACGTGATGTTATTATAGGACTATAGGAGTGAGTTGTTGGAAAAGCGTTTTGGTTGTTCAAAGCTTTGTGGTGTTGGTATCCTAACGACTGAAATCCTTCTCTGTTTAAGGACTACAGCGTTGCGCATTAGTCAACGAATTCATGTTTCTTCCTACGAGAATAACAACCTGGTTGCCTTGCCCCGATGGCCTGTCAGGTTAACAGGAACTTCGAACTGTTTGTGGTAGCAAATAAGCACCCATGAAGTCATCCTTTTGTCCATGGGCGTTGCAACTACTTTACCCTATCCATGGTTAGGCCAAACCTGGGCTATGACAATCTGAATACATTCTAGAATCTAGATACTAGAATAATATTGTATCTTAATTCTTAACTCCTGCGGTACCACAAACACCACCTGCTCCTTCGGATTAGTCATCAACTCATCTAGAACAACAGTCACAAATTAGCACAGCGAGTGCGCACAGAAACGATGTCCAGAAATAATAAGCAAATTAAGAGTATGTCCGTGATGAACACATTAGCACTTTGAGCTATATATTAATCCAGAGATAAAATATGAAGCAGATTTGATAAATAAACAATTGCAAACAAGAGCGTATCGTAAATGCACATGTACGAAGAGCGCACATATATTCCTCTGATATACTTGCAAGTATAGCGACGAGCCATACGTATAGTGTATCCTGGCCGCTGGATTGGATGCGCGTGACGCTGGTGTTGGCGTTGCCATTGTTGGTGTTGTCGACGACGATCAGGTTGGTGCTATTGTCATCAGTGACGCGTCGGTAAAGTTATCGTCGCGGATCAGGTTGGAGAAGCACACGACGAAGGCGAGCAGTCGCAAAATTTATTCGCCCTCTCCCAGTGCAGGAGCGATAGGACGGTGTGGTTTCGAAAACTTGCTCTCCCATTCGACGGTGCATGCCAGCGCACGGGACGGAGAAGCCTGGTCACGACAGCGCAACAGATGAGAATGGCAAAACGTAGGATTTGTATCTCGCGTGTTTGACTCCTAGCGGCGATGGTTTATATAGGAAGAAACGCGGGGGTCGACGAGCCACAATTGAGATCATGCCACCATCAGTGAGCACATTCTCACATCTCAAAACCGATCCGCAAAACCAGAAGAGCCAAAAGATTCACACAGGTGCCGCGCACTCCTTCCACAAACAATATGGTACTAAAGAAATTTCATGTGTCTCATACTATACATGAGCATTTGAGATTTTTAAGGAATTATTTGTCTATTAAATGGGTCAAAGCGCAATAATTCCAACAGTCAGTAGCACAATAGTGAACATTGTTGCACCAAGGAGACAGATGACATAGGTACAACAGGTAAAAGAGCACAAATGAAATATCATAGCATGAGAAGGGAAGCTTAACCTCCCATTTCTATTGCAACTTTTACAGCATGTGGTTGTTGCCGTGAATGGCTAATACAACTCAATGCTTTTGCATCGAATATCCGACGTTATTGCTGTCACAAGCCATGCTATATACAGATGTGCCTGTAAAGATACAACATCAGCAACAAACAACACCGAGCCAACAACCACTTTGGTGCGTGCACCTTTGCCCCACGACGGATCTTAACATTGGAGATGCATATGTAAAGCTACAACAGCAGGAGATTCGATCAATCTGCTGTGCCCTTTCCACTCTAAGTTTGAACGGGCAAATGTTGTAGTTGAATCGTCGTGTCATTACTAGAGCGACCTTTTTGGAGGATCACATGGATATTTCCCAGCCTCCCCACTTCTAGTGTAGAAATTGACTATCTTCTGATCCAATTTAAAATAGTGCATCATCTTATCTAGAGGTTTCACATCAAGATCAATAAAATACGCCTGCAACAGGGGAACACACAATTCAATGCCATTCATGTGGAAACAAGCCTTACATAATAAACGAATTTGTAGTGCAGGATTGATTGTCTAACAGTAAACTAAATAACTGGTGAATTGTTTGATATAAGGAGGAAGGGTGTAACAAGAATATATTTCACAGTGGCATACCTTGTAATCATAGATCTGATCCACGGATTCAAGAAATACGGAATCGTACTCGGAATCAGTTGTTCCACTCTCTCTTCGCCGAAAGCTGATCATTAGACTACAATCCTTTGCGGTAGCAGAAATAAGAAAGTCCCTGACAATCTTCTGACTCTTGTCCACAGAAAAAGAATGCAAGATACTGTACTTGTGCAATAGCTCAGCATCAGTTATATCTTTGCATACCAAACAAGGCTGTGAAATGATATTATAGTACAGATGAATTACCCCTTCAATATCATGATCATCCAGTTTCTGAGTGGCTAAAAGTCTATCTAATACTCCAGATTTAAAAATAGCCTCTGACAGGACCTCAATAAAGTCAGATAGCTTTAGGCCACTAGCATTGCCCAGTTCTTCAAGACATTTCTCTGTTTCATTAGGATGAACACTATCTGCGCCACCTCCCATGCCACCAAACACTAAAGAGCCATTCACAAAAATCCTGAAGTTGTTCTGAGGAGTCGAGAAAAATGACTTGATAGCTTTTCGTATTCTTTCTTTTGATCCAGAAAATAGATCAAGGGGTTCATATTGACTTGTCTCCGATATCTGAAATGGGCCCAATCAAATTCCAAAAGCTAACTGAGATACTGCAGTATTACGACGGTGCCATAACTAATCGTTCAGATAGCGAGAAAGCTTGCAGGACTATCATCTATCAAGCATAACTAAAATTTAAGCCGAAACCGAATGCTTAAGATCTACATACCTCCCCTTGATGAAATTTGAGGTGTTGATGCATTTTATATCGTGTTACTTGTTTCTTGATAGAATTTTCCTTCGATATATATTCTGATGATGGAAGAAATCCACATTTGGCCTGGATGGTGATACATATCAGTGGGAAATATATAACACAAATATAAAAAAAAAGAACAAGAAAAGGAAAGGAAGCTAGCATGTACCTTTATCTCTACTGCTATGCAACTACTACCCCTAGGATTACCTGAGATCAGAAAGATTTACTGAACTTAAATTTAAATTCTGAAAAGCAAATATAGAATTCGGAATGAGGTAGCATAAAACCTATGTAAAGAACTAACAAGGCACTCATCGATAATTTGGGTCTTCATTTTTGGACCATCTACCCTCTGAGGACAGAAACCAAGCTCTTGCAGTCAAGCCAGATCAAGGCTAATGATACGGCCCTTGACGCGGGCGAGACGAGCTGTTGTCGAAGCTAGCGCCTAGGCTGTTATCGAAGCCACCGCCTATGAGACTAATCTCAATTTACTTCATTCGATTGGATGAATAGAAAGATACATGACATCCCTTTTATAGGGATAAGAAATTCAACAACTCGATCTAATCTTAACTAATCTTCTAACTAATCCCGTGCTACAGTACGGAGTTACTGTACACGGTGCTACAGTACCCGCAGTCCTGTTCATGGCGTGTGCTAGCCCATAACAACTAAGGTACAAATCACCAAATCATTTTAAATCTCATGCAGCTCTCTTTCTTTATTTCTTTCTGATTAATGGAGGAAACAGGGAAAAAAATATTATATCATGTATGAACACAAAATCACACCCCACGTTTGAAAGACAGCACAAACTTAATAGAGAACAATATTGTTTCATTAGAGGAAAATTGGTTTTGTCTGTCTTGATTCTATCCATTTGGATGTAGCAAGTAACACTAGAAAACCTAAACCTCTATAGATTCCAAACTAAATAATGCTGACACAAGGAAAAAATTAAACAACTAAGTAATGCAGGTAGAAATATCAAATTAAGCAGCAGTTTTGGTGCAATTGTTCCATCGAAACTTTGGTGCATAGAAGAACAGACCTTTCATTCTTTCATAATGCAAATAAGGTTTAAAAGTATGCTCAGAAGAGAATGGATGCAGACATGCAGTTTGAATTAAGGTCCAGATGCCAAGACTTTACCAGAAAATAATGAGTGGTCAGAAATCAGAAGAGCAGAATCAGCACTGGTATCAATTGAACCTGCCTTCACCCGCCAAGCAGGACGGTTGCTAAGCACGTTCTTTCCAACAAGCTCCAAAAAATCCGTAGACACACGTACACGAACCTGCACTATGAAATGATTTAACAATCTATTCATTTGCTCAAATAAACACAAAGGACAACGCCTTTTGAAACAACTTAACAACAGAGTGACAGGCAGCCAATTGTCTTTGTCCATGTTATCCTTGCAAAGTAGATTACTAGGGTGATGGGAATATGACAAGGTAACAGAATTCTCACTATTTCTTGAAGAAAAGAATTTTGAAAGTGCCAAAAGATTGTTGATTTTAACAAAAATAACAATAACAAGGCATAAATAAATTTTGTTTAAGCCATACCCCGCCATCGATATGATTGGCACCCAGATGTTTGCTCATAACGTGTACTGCATAGGCTTGCGCTAAGGAATCTTGTTTAATAGACTCTGCCAATTCTGGGATCTCACCCCACAGAAGTTGCTCGTAACTTGAGAAGACTATACAATTTGGTGCTGGTTGTGCCTTGTCTTTCAGGATCTTCTTGACACGCAGTACCTTGCCAAGCTGTACACAAACCAAAAGGGCATCATTAGAGCATGTCTCATATAAATGTTCCATACCAAGGAAGAATGTACATATGATTACAAAATGAAAAATCAAGGGAACTAAATCTTGATGCCATGTCTGTTTTTCTGGTTTGAAATGGGTAATGAAATTGTAGGCGACAAAATTTTAGACCTGGCCAATGACCATCATTCATTGAAGTGAAACCAGTCACCTAAATTAGGGTTGTGACTGTTTTGATAGACAAAACCACATACAGCATTAGTCCAATACCATGTGGTGTGCTCAACTTTCAAATGACCTGGGGATCATCTTTGACTTTATAAGGCATCGTTTCCTAGATTGGGGATTAGATCTAGGTTTGTAGAACCGCATCCATGCAACACACATCAAATCCATAGGACGATGGAAGACGAATCAGAATGCTAGATGACCAATGAACACGCTACTAGAAATGCTTCACGGCGCATACCATCGATGGCGACGAGCCAGTGTAGCTGAGTATGAGATTCGCTGCGCCTTCTCCTTTGTAAACCCAGTCCTTGGCATCTCCCGCTAGCAGAACCACCTCCATCTCCCCACCCAAAACCTGCAGCGAACAGCTAGTATGCGTGAAAACGGGTAGGGTAGGGGTCGGGTAGGGGTCATTCCGTACCCTACCCAATTTATTTTTCCTGGGTACGAGTAGTAAAAAACCGGGTAGGGTACGGATACGGGTAACAGGTATTAACGGATGGGTAGTAAATGGCTTTCGGGTATTATACAAGCGGGTAAAATACAAACAACGGGTACTTAGCGGGTAGGACGCAAACAGTTCGCGAAATATATATTGTATATAAACAAGCACTACTATGTTTTGTTTTTGCCAAGGCCCAAAGTAGTGAATGAACTAGCTTCTAGTTGCAACAGCAAGTGTACACTGGAAGCATAGCATCGAATCATTAACTGGTCAGTATTTTCCTTTTTGGCAATGTTAACTTAGTTTTAATGTGGAATGCACGCCTAGCATCCAGAACCAAAAAACTAGTTCATACTATGAGATTGGCTGCAAAACCAATAGAAGCAGCTGATAAACCAGTACGATGAGTTCATACACTGTTCTACCAATACTATTCAGTTCATACCAGTAATATTCAGTTCATACCGATACCCGAGACGGCGGCGCGAGGGCCCGAGGAGGCGGCGCGGTGCTGACCCGAGGCGGCGGCGGCGGTGGCCCAACGCGGCAGCGGTGGCGTGCTGGCCCGAGGAGGCGGCGCCGAGCTGGACCGAGGCGGCCGCGGCGGCGGCGTTGGTTGGGGAGAGACGGGAACGGGAGGGACCTAGGGAGGCTGTGAGAGAAATGAACTAACTGGGCTGGCCGGCTGGGCCCTTGTTTGCCTGCGTAGAATATAGGTCTCGTACATTTTAGCTTAGTGTAACGTAATGTAACTAGCTTTTCAGCAAAATTTATCTTTTTTATATAGTCTATTTGGTGTAATAATTTGTAATGATTTTTTTCAGGTTTTTAGTAGTCCACTTAAAGATCCTAAAACTATTTTTTAATTATTTTTTTATAATATTTAAATCTCTCTTTAAAGGCTCTCAAATTTTACTGAAACGCTACGCTACGGTAAGCTGAAATGTACAAGGCCATAGCCGGGTACCCGATATTAACAAATATTTGGGTACCGTACCCAGATCTGAAGCTCCGGGTAAATGTCCAGGTACTTCTTTTTCTATACTCGACTCATATCCTATAATTTTCGGGTATTACCTGAACCCATACCCGACAGTAAAATAACCGACCTGTACCTGTTTTTTCTGGTTAATTTTTTTTCCGAATGGGTACGGATCGGGTATTATCCATCCAGCTAGCTAGTTCAGTGATCGCATTTGCATCTACAGAAAGGTTATTCGCTAGCTTCGCTTCCTAGCCCCGTGGAAAACCCAAGCCCAGAGCAAAAATCACGCGAGGAAGAAGCTGGCAAGCTCGTCTCCGGTCGGTGCGTGCCGCGTTTGATCGAGCAGATGGCTAAGGGGAGCGAGCACTTGACCAGCGGAACGTGGTGCTTACCGGAGGGCGGGGGGAGATCGCCACTCGGGGACGCTGCTTCTGCCGTTGCGAAGTTCAGAGGTAAGGGGAGGGGAGGTGGAGACGTGAAGGGGGATGGGATGCCACGTGGACCTTCAGCATGTAAGTAGGACCTTTGGTCAACATGAAAATTCGAAGGATTTTAAAACTAAGGAACGCTCTCAATTTACTCCCTCCGGTCAAAAAAAGAAGTCGCCGTTGACTTTTGGACACGTCTTTGGCTATCCGTCTTATTCAAAAAAGTTATATAAATATTATTTATTTTGTAATGATTTGGTTTATTATTAAATATATTTTAATTATAACTTATATTTTTACATATTTGAACTAAATTTTTGAATAAGACGAATGGTCAAAGGCGTGTCTAAAAGTCAACGGCGACTTCTTTTTTTGACCGGAGGCGGCGACTTCTTTTTGTGACCGGAGGTAGTAGTTCATACTATGAGATTGGGTGCAAAACCAATAGAAGCAGCTGATAAACCAATACTATGAGTTCATACATTGTTCTACCAATACTATTCAGTTCATATCAGTAATATTCAGTTCATACCAACACCCGAGACGGCGGCGCGAGGGCCCGAGGAGGCGGCGGGGTGCTGACCCGAGGCGACGGCGAGGGCCCGATGCGGCGGCGCAGGCGGTGGCCCGAGGCGGCAGTGGCGGCGTGCTGGCCCGAGGCGGCGGCGGCGGCGGCGGCGGCGGCGGTTGGGGAGAGACGGGAACGGGAGTGACCTAGGGAGACTGTGAGAGAAATGAACTAATTAGGCTGGCCGGCTGGGCCCTTGTTTGCCTGCGTAGAATATATCCGGGTATTAACAAATATTCGGATACCCGTACCCGATCTAAAGCTCCGGGTAAATGTCCGTATACTTCTTTTTCTATACTCTACTCGTATCCTATAAATTTCGGGTATTACCTGAACCCGTATCCGACAATAAATACTTGACCCGTACCTGTTTTTGCGGTTAAATTTTTTTTTGAACGGGTACGAATCAGGTATTATCCGACCCATTTACACCCCTAATAGCTAGCTAGTTCAGTAATCGCATTCACATCTAGCAAAATGGTACAATCTCCTTTTTTTTTGTTTGACGCCTTTGACTTATGAGCACGCCTTTAACCATTCGTTTTATTTAAAAAATTAGTGCAAACAAGCAAAAAAAAAGTCATGTTTAAAGTATCTTTATTGATAAAACAAATCACAACAAAAATAAATGATTTTTGCATATTTTTTTTGAATAAGACGAATGGTTAAAGATGTGTCCAAAAGACAAAAGCGTCAAACAAAAAAGAACGGAGGAAGTAATTCCCTAGCTTCGCTTCCTAGCCCTGTGAAAAACCCAAGCCCATAGCAAAAAATCACGTGAGGAAGAAGCTGGCAAGCTTGTCTCCGGTTGATGCGTGCCGCGTTTGATCGAGTAGAACTTGAGCAGCGAAACGTGGTGCTTACCAGAGGGCGGGAGGAGGGTTGCGCTTGCGTCGGACCACCCTTCTCCGACGATGATCGGCGGCAGCGCGGGAGGGCGGCCGCAGCGAAGATCACCACTCCGGGACGTTACTTAGGGGTGGAAACGAATCAGATAGTGCCTTTACTGTATTCGTATCCCTATTTTTTAAGCGCATACAAATACGGATTCGGATAATCTCATATTCGAATACGGACATACCCGAATACAAATCCGGATATCCTCGGAGACGAATAAGGTTTCGGATATCACCTTTTTCGAATGTTTTTGTCTCATCCTAGATATAAATATGGATTTTCCGTTTCCATTTTCCACCCCTAACGCTACTTCTGCCGCTGCGAAGTTCAGAGGTAAGGAGGGGAGGTGGAGACGTGAAGGGGGGATGGGATGCCACATGGACCCTCAGCATGCAAGTAGGACCTTTGGTCAACATGAAAATTCAAAGGATTTTAAAACTAATGAACGCTCTCAATTTATTATTTTTATTTTAAATTTTCATATTGTTTTGTTATGGGTAATATTTTTTTTCTTAATCCGGCAAAAACACTTATTTTAATTTTTCTAGTTCGTATAAAATCTAATCGGTTAAAATCTAACCCCCACAACAATATCTTATTATTTACGGTCAACATGAAAATTTGAAAGATTAAAAATTAATGCGGCGGTTCTATAGACCTGTTTAATTATATAGTAAATTTAAGAGGTGAAGAAACAGGCCTAGCAAACTGAAATGATTTCCAGCGCCGTCAAGATTGAGAAACAAGTTTGAACGTCATTAGTCGAAGTTCTATAGATACCAGCATCGTTCAGGATCATTCTATGCATATATATCGCAAAATAATTCAAATTTTACAATTCACAGAAATCCTACTGTACCAACAGAGGATTGCCATACACGCCCGATCAATTCACCAAACTGGCAGTCTGAGATTATTATGCCATGACAAACTAAACAAAATCAATACTCCGCACTATCTAACGGGGACAAGTGCACTGCACAGATGTAACCAAACAGTGACAAAGCATCACAAACAAGATACTATATTGCAACAATAATTGACCTTTTAACCAGCGCTTTACTGGATCAAGAAAAAAAAGGAACAAACTGTTCCTAAACCACTTGTTTTGCTCTTACAAGATCTACCTTCCAATTGTTACATAATCTATCCCCGTAGTGTTACAAACCGCACAACAAAAAGAATACCTAAGGAAGAGATACTCAGGATTAAACCTCCGGGAAAACCGCGGTACAACAAGATTCATATGTAAGGTATCTGATAGTTCAATAAGAAATCATATTCAAATACCACCTATCTCATCTCCCCTGGCTTTCTACAATTTTCAGCGCCAGCTCCTCAAGTTGAATAGCTTAATTCTTCATAATGTTCAGCTTAATTCTTCATAATGTTCACAAAACTGGCCATCACATTAGGTGATGTGCATGCCGGTAATATCTATTGATGTACCTTGCCTGCAGAGTACAACAGCCAACAGGTTCAAATCGAAGGCAAATTCACTCCATTCTTTGAGACAGTTAGCACTACAGCATAGGGCATACCTTTACATTGCTGACATCAGGTGTATCCGGGGTTTTCACAGGATAAAATTTGTAAAATTGGATGGTTTCAAATGCCTCTTTTGTCTTGGGTTCCATGTCATCAATAGCTTTCTTTCTTGCTTCTTTAGCCTGCACAGGTATGGGACAGAAGTGAGTACTAGGTCTAGAATATAATAAAACCCCTAGTACAAGGTAATCATAATTTCAGTTGATTGACACCTGTTTCAGCTCTCTCTTCCTTTCTCTAACCTTCTCCTTTAAAAATTCCTGTTAAAGAAATGTGGCGGCAAAGTAAGTAGGAAAATTCATATTGATAATCAGCACAAACTTTGTGAAGTGTCTTTAGTGACAGCTAAGCGCAAAAATCATTGATCACATACCTTAAATTTTTCTGTCTCATCCTCTGGTAACACCTCATCTTTAACTTTCTCATCAATAAAATCCTGTGTTGCAACAAAATAATTTAGCAGAAGTCTTTCTATTTGTAGAATCAGAACGAAAAAAAAATTCACATATACCTCGTAGTCATCCATTTCCCAATCAAAGTCGCATACTATCTGCAACAAACAGCACAAAGGAAATAATGTGACTTATGAGAACAATAACCCGCTACTTGAAATCAAAAGTCAATTAGAAAGCATTTAAGTACATGTCTTCAAATAATTCACAGAATGTATTAAGTGCTAACTAAAGGTGGAAAGTGATCATCGATTCATCAATAAATGGCACAGATAGCAGGAAACACCCTATCCCAGCATTTAGATTTTATGTCAAAATAAACATGATTTAGGGGCCATCTGCCAAACCTCAAGTAATGTAATAAACCAGCTTATCATTATGCAAGCCCAAAAAGGCAGCTGATATGCTCAAGGTACACATCAAATATAAATAAAAATGCACAAATCCCTCCTTAAAATCCAAAGCCCAATCTTCGCAAGTATCCAACCAGTCACAACACGGGTGACAACATTAAAGGAGCAACAGTCAACAGTGTAAGCAATGCTGGCAGCACAGCTGATCCCCAATCTCAACAGTTGAAGACAAGGGTTGAAGCTGGCAGGGGGGCACCAGCAGCATATTGTGCGGTGTTGACCTCACAAGCAAGGAAGACAGCACCAGCATAAAAAAAAACGTAAGTCAGACTGGCAATGATGGAGCAGATGACGCAGTTGGTCTACAGTTGCACATAAATAAGTCCCAAAAAAAGGAAGTCAACTTCTAGTACAATGTATGTGGTGAAATGGTAGGTATATTCACAACAGAAACGCTAATGAACGGATCGCTGTTCAACGGATGAGGTGTGTAGTGCACAAAACTATACGAAAACTTCAATGAAACTTTATGACCCTACATGAAAACAACATAAAAATAACATGAATCTATATGAAACATCTTATAAAACTAAACAAAAAAACCTAAAACTACCTGAAATGGCTAATCCGTTGCAACAGTGATCCGTTCCCTAGCAGCCCCCTATTCACAATATGCCAGATTAGCAAACTAATGTGTGCCCTGTGGCTTTTAACAGCTGAGAGGCAGCAGTCAGTAGCCACCCAAATGTTCCCTTAAAGATATAGCACATTAATTCTATTATTTGAGACAACTAAAAGCATCCCAAATAAAGGCCCAGTTAAGATCACAATCAAAGAACTTCATATTAGTTCGATCTTCGATGTAGATTCCAAGGACATTGCGATGCTAAACAAATGTTTTCTTCTTACATTTATCTATTGACAATTATGACCCCTCGAATCCTCAACAAGTAATAACAAACAGCCAACTTTAATATAGAATAAGAGAAGCACTAATCAAAATCATTTAGGCAGTCCTTGCTAACAATGGATCCACTACAAGAAGCTTACCGGGGGTTCTAAAGGATATATGATATTGACAACTGTGTCATCTTCATCTTCAGGAGGATTCAGTGGCATATAATCTGCAAAATGATTACACAAGATTATTGAGTGGATATAGAAAAATAAAAAACCTGATAGCTAGTAGAACAACGTGATGACGTGTGTGTGTGTGTGTGTGTGTGTGTTTATTTCAAAATCTAGGGTGTGTTGTGTGGGATTCAGGTGGGTGTTAAGCTTTCATGTGATCAATGATCTCGGAATGTTTGGACTTTTTATAACAAGATTCATTACAGAATGTGCTTGCTTGTGTAACAATCGCTGATCTTGATGGAACAAATGCCATCAAAGATAAATCCAATATATGCTACAGTACATAGCTCGAAGAAGGGGCTTGGTTAATGCAGAATATAAAGAGTAGGCACAATGTGAGAGCGCAACCGAAACATAATTTTAACTAATAGCCATTAAATATGTGTGTGCCATTTATAATTTTGTAAATGAAACAGTGTTCATCCAACAAGCCAAATTCAGCAAACTAAAGATCCAACGAAGTCTAAAATCCATTACACTTGTCTGGCACAATGTAACTTGGCTGTTATTCCAATGAAATCAACACTAATTGGAAAGGGCATAACATCTCATGGCATTCTGTTGCAATACAACCATTAACTAAAACATAGTTGCAACCTTGCAGAATATTATGGACACAATCAGATTGATTAGTTTACATGTGCTTGGACTTGACCAAGACAACGATAGGTACAGCCATGCAGCAACAGAGCCTATGATGTTAACAGGCACTAGAAGGATCCTAAACCAACAAGTATTTCCAATCACACACAAGAGAATCCTATGAAAATTATTCCCAATTCAGCTTACAGGGCATGCAGTAGTCAAATGTCTTGACTCGCTCTGTTTTGAGATGCTTCAACGCGGACCTGCAAAATATAAACGTAAGATATGTACCCCATAATACTGGGTAACAGGCTGACAGCATTCCCAGCAAACAAACAAAAATAGTAACTGAAATGTATGCCCTCAAGAATGAATTGTAGGGAGGACTGAGGAAGTACCATGAATATTACTAACCTTCTCTGAGTGCAACCAAGAGTAAATATTTTTGTTTTCAGGCTGTCAATCCTACTGAGCCTATGGACAAAACAAGAGCAAAGTGAATATAATGAAAGATAGCATATGATTTAAAAAATAAGGATGTAGGCACCAAAAGAAAATGGTTAAGAAATAAATCGCGCAAAAATGGTAAGAAATAATGTTCACAAATGAATAGCATTGAAGTACCGGTCCTCTAGTGGAACATAGGGCACCCAATCCATCTTCATTGACTTCATTGGAACTATTTCTTCATTTTCCCTTTGGACAGAATTTATACCAATTTTATCTGATGGCGGAAACGGACAGTCAACCTGAACCAAAGGGGAAAAAAAAGGCAAGTGCTAAAGGTGATCCATTATCCAGCAAATGCACAACAAAGTTAATTAAATAAGTTGATTGATGGAGCCACCACAAGATACAGACATACGGTATACCAAGCAACCTTTTTCCACAACAGACAAACTTTCCAAAATGAGAAAAGAAAAACATTTTCCACTGCAGGTTAGGGTTAATTACACCAACTAAACATTTTTGAAATAGGATGGCAAGAACACAGAATTGTCCTCCAGATCTTATATGAGAAAAAATAAGGTCTCAAGACAAATATTTAAACAGTATACCAGGAATCCATAAGAAGGGTTTAACCAATGGCATTATTTACAAAATAAAAACATCTGAAGATATTAAATATTCTTACCATAATCCATACGAGCAAAAATAAGCATACTCACCTTGGTAATATTCTGACAATATTTATGAAGTTCCTCATCATTTATGTTTTTAGTTTAGCAAAAAGAAAATGACTTGTTTTAATTTTAAAGTTTAAAAAATATAACATATACATTTCCTATCATATACTATTGGCCACTTTTAGTCTTATCATAACAAATGAGACAGGATCACATATATAAAACATAGTACGCATTTCGTGCAATGCAAAAAATATAAACAGAATTGATTGGCTCACAAAATGATTATAAAAATGATCATTTAGATAAAGTGTGACAGAGACCATTTTCAGAAGTTTGGCAAACACAATCACGAGATGAACACTCAAGTCAAGAGGATGGATGCGAACTTACAGCAACTACAATGGGAATAAGTACAATCTTTGATTCACCATTAACATCAAGTAGTTGGGCTGCATACCAACAGAATGAGCCAATTAGACAAATTGCATAGCATACAGCAAAGAAAAAAAATCAATTGTTCTCGCAATACATCAACTTTAGGCCGTTCATACATCCATGGTGCACCTCATCGTAAAAGAATTCAATAATCAACAGTTATAACTTGAAACACCAGCAATACTAATCAACTGAAAGGCTGTAGTTGCTGACCTTAAAACGTGTCATCACTCATCAATAAAACTGTATGGTTCAAAAAGAGACCATTTACATTATAAAAATTCTTAGGTAATCTTTCCGCATCAATAAAACATGCAGGAGTATCTCTATGGCATGATTACCAGATCTAAACCATGAACTGGTTGCTCTCATATCCCAGCTATACCATAAACTTCATATCAAAATTTATCCCAGATATCACTATTTTGTTATCAATTACTGAAATATTACCAAGCTAATTTGTAACCGTTCATCAAAGATTGGAAGGTTTGCATAAGTGTCGGAAGGTTAACTTACGCTCTGTGCTTCCAAACAAGTAAACTGTCTTCCCATAAAGCTCTCCTCCTTCTTCTAGAGCTTTCTGCTCACCACAACAAAATCACACATTATGCTTAAAGGAAGTTTAGTGCCCAATAAAATGTCATAGAAGATTATCTGTATATAATACCTCTAAATTTTCAAAGTTCCAGTTGAACTCCTTTATTTTATCGATGTTTTCCCACTGCAGGTGACAAAAATCAGATTAGGCAATCATTTATAGTAAGGCCAAATGCATGACACACAGTTGTGTGCATGTCAAAATGTGCTTCGCTCATAATACACAATAAGAAGAAGAAAAAAAAGAGTATGGTAGGGCTGAAAACAGACCTCAGTACCAACAGGAAAAGCCGACAACCAGAGATCCTCCTGAACACCGCAATACACTGTTAGGGACACAATACAGTGAAAGCAATATAGTATGACAATGGACAAGGACACAAGGGATATTCATGAACTGCATGCTTCCAAATGATGCATCTAAGAGAAGGGACTCCGCCCAACTGGTTAAATGATAACACAAGTACACAACAGCACAACTTCAAAAAGATGGTCATCACAGGGGGAAAAAGAACTGCCGTTGAAAAAACTGTCACTAATCACCAGAAAATGAAATGTGAAGAAAACATTGTAACCGAGAAAACTGTAAACATTGCATTGAACCTGTGGCACAATAATGAATCTGCTCAAATCAACCCATGTGAAAGATGTGTAGAAGATCATCACCATCCTGACCATAACTGAAAACTTCAGATGCAATGAGGCACACAGAAACATGCCCTTCAAACAACCAGCTTGTGTAACAAATCATTTCAAAATACAACAATCACTATCACTGGAAGTTAGAAGTTGACCAAACACATTGGTACGACGCACACAAGTAGAATAAGGATCATGGATGGGAAATCCTCTGACAACCAGCACAGCATTTCAGGATAATATCATTCCTAATCAAATGGCTAGGTCATACAGTCCAACCAAATCTAGCTGCATATTAACCGACAAATCTAGCATTTCAGCATCGCATGCACCAAAATCGAATCAGCATCCTCCGTCTAATCTGACAGCTGCAAATCTCATGGCAAGAGCACCAATCAAGCACAGCGCGGCCCGCGAGCTAAAACCAATCAAGACCAACCAGGCTGACCCCTACTCCGTCGATACCAAACACCTAGCATGTGCGTGCAACACGGCATCCTGGGGAAGGTCATCGGGAAGCCTCCTCACCAGATTGCGCTTCTCGCTGAAGTACTCGGTCTCGGGCTTGGGCTTGGGCGCCGCCTCGGCGCGCTTCGGCCGCCCCCGCTTGACCGGCTCCTTCGCCTCGCCCGCCGCCGCCGCCGCCGCAGCCGCAGCTGCGGTGCGCTTCTTCCCCCGGGGGCGCGCCATCGCTCTCGATTGTGCTAGGGTTAGGGTTCCGGCCTGCGCTTCGATTTCGAATCGTATTTATGCGTTCAGGGGATTAGGGGGAAGGGGGTGGGTGGTGTTGGATTTGGGGAATCGGCGCGTGAAATCGACGCGATCCAAATTTGAAGAGTGGAAGGGGAGTGTGTGAGACTGAGGAGCGACGAGGCGGCTCGGGACGCATGCCGTTTGACGGCTTCGAGAGCCGTCGGATCGCAGGAGACGTGGTTCTGGGCCGTCGGATTTCGGGCTGGCGTGGCGGTCTAGAGAGTACGAGTGGGGAGTGATGCTCGGCCGCTTGCTACTTTACTACTGGGGATATGCGTCTGTCTGTGTACTGTGTGAGCTGTGCAGCCAGATTCAAATCTCGTGCGGGTGACAGGTGGGACCACCTGTCGCTAATCTCTGGATGCCGAGCCAGCTGCCCAGCTAATCTGAAACAAACAAGGCCCGGTCTCGGACGTGGCCTGCTAGTATGGGCCCTCGTGTTGGGCCGTGAGTTCAATTTTTTTTTTCCGTTATACTCCCTCCCTTTTGCGCTGTTTTGTGGATATGGACCTTCTATTATAGCCGCTTTGTTTCTTCGCTACCCAGGAGCGAGTTTCCTTATAAGCTACTAGCTGCGGTTATAACAACAAATCAACAATGATTTTTTAAAAAAGTGTCGATTTGGGTCTTGTTTGTTTTAGATTAATGTTGAGTTGCGTTTTACTGTACTAAATTTGTGATCCCCTCAAAGACGTTTTAAAAAATTCAAAAAAATATAAAAAATTATTTTGCGAACTTTAAGAAAAACTATTTAAAACCCTACAAAAATAACTATAAAACATTACAACATTTGGCCTATACAAAAATAAAAAAATTTCATTTAATTTAATTTAATCTGAAACAAACAAGGCCTTGGTCCCTCAACTATGTCAGCTAGATCGCTTTGGTCCCTAAACCTCAATACCGAACTTGTGAGACCCCTCATGTATCAAAACCGGATCAAATAGTCCATTGACCAGGTCAGTGGGTGGTTTTAGGATTTTTCTTGCTTGTGTGGCAGCCATGTAGGATTTTTCTGATTTGGCAATGACATGGCAATGACGTGTCAGTCCAGGTGTTCACCATGTGTGATATAGCAATGACGTGCCAGTCCACGTTGGCAAGAAAACCCTAATACAGCTGTTTTGACCAGTCAAAGGATCGGTCAAGTCTGGTTTTGCTACATGAGGGGCCACACAAGTCCGATATTGAGATTTAGGAACCAAAGTGGTCTAACGGGCATAGTTAAGGGACTAAATCGACATTTTTTTCATTTTTTTGACATGCATTTTATCATTCGTTTTATTTAAAAATTAGCGTAAACATGCATAAATATAAATCATGTTTAAAATACCTTTAATGATAAAGAAATCTAAACAAAAAATGATAACTTATATAGTTTTTAAAATAAGACGAATTATCAAAGGCATGTGTAAAAGTCAACACCAACTTGTTTTTATGATTGGAGGGAGTTATTTTTCATCGAGAGAAATAATAGACAAAAAATGGGAGGGGGTAAAAATCACGTATCCAAATATTCAGTGCATCTTTTTTAAAAATTGCCGCCTAAAATTCTCTCAGCCGTAAAGTTTACATTTTGGTAACACTGGAATTACATTGGGACCATTTCCTACTTTTTCGTAGAATTATTCGTCCTCCAGTAGACCAAGGCCTTGTTATTTTCAGCGTTACGTATCGTTGTGTATTATTGTATGAAATTTTATTATTTTTATATATTCTATATGTTGTGATAATTTGTAATGATTTTATCTTGTCTTTTAGTAGTTATTTCAAAGATCGTAAAACTATTTTTAAAATTTTTAAAACTGTTTTTGAGTATTCTCAAACTTATTACATTAATACGCGAACGAAACTATGCGCCGAAAAGAACACAGTCCAAGAGGCAAGAGCAGACCAAAATCGTGTGAAGTCCGTGGCGCTCCCAAGTCCCAACCCCCAAGTCCCAACCCAAGCTGCAGCAATGGTGACGAGGTGGGGCGAGAAGAGCCCCGGCCTCAAGATACTGTGGATCTGGACCCTGGGCACCGCCGGAAGTAAGCAATCCCCTCTCCTCCTACCCTTCCCCCAATCCTAATCGTGCAAACCAATGCCACTGCCTGCTGCTGATTTGCCTTTCTGTGCGCAGTCATGATCGCCAACGTCGTCCGGACGCGCTTCAACGATATGCAGAAGATCCTCCGGGAGGAAGACGAAGCGGCGGCGGCGGCAGCAGCCGCCGGGGCCGGGGCCTCCGGCGAGCGCGTCCTGAACGACGACGAGTAGCTCAGGTACAGCCGTACAGCCGCCCACTTGCAACCAACGGACTGACCGAATTGTGATGTGCACCATTCCACACTGCGAAGGTTTAAGATTTAAGAATCGTATTGTGGGAAATCATACTCGCACCCCTCGTGCGGCGAAATCCAACAAAGAAAACATGAATTGGGCTTGGCTTCGTGATCCATAGATTAGAGGCCCTAATTTGGAGCTGGAAATCCATGATTGTCATGGCGGTGAGGCACGGTGTATCACTAGTTCACTACCTTCATAGTTCATACCTTTTTAGTGATAAAGCATTCAGAGCTGGAAGTGCCTGAAACTGAAAGATACTGGCATGCCATAGCTAGTTCTGGATGGGCTCTGTTGGGCAAGAGCTCTATCCATGGGCCTGCGTAGACCCTGATTGTTTGTTGGTTTGTTATGGCATGTGTTATGATAACCAATTATGCTTGAACAGTTTTACTAGTATTATCTAGAAATAATGGCTGTTCTGTCTTCTTCAGAGTTCGGACTGCTATGGTACAGCCACCTATATTTTAGCGGTATCATTGGGTAGAAACTGAACTCTCTAAAAATTGAAGCTCTAACACTTTACTAGCTTCTACCCACGCACACTTCCCTGTCCACCCACACACAAAATCAAGCACGACTGACTACAATCCTCTTGAAACCTTTGATGCATGTCGTCCATGTAGTATCAGACACATCCCCATTTGATGTAGATTTCTATACTTCCAATAGTGCAAACTGGAATGTTATTTTTATGGTGTGTCTGAAAGTAGACATGTATGACAGGCCAAGATGGCTGCATCTCTAGGCCATCATGTACAATTGATTCAAGTTAGTGTTAGAACGCTGCTCTGTCCTCTCCTTCCCTTCCTTTAGCACCTGCCATTGTTCATTGTTCAATGATGTGGTGTGTTAGACATCACATAACACCTGAGGGGCTTGGTGGCATTAATTTCCATTACTATGATGTTATGCAAGTGATGTTAGGTTAATCCCACAACAAACTATCTTATTCTTGGGGGTAAATAGCACCTCTAGATATCAATGCAAACAAAATTTTTATTTCAGTACTTCTTACAGTGGAAGGAATGCATGAGAGATGAGACTCCAATGGAACATGCGATGCTCTGAAGCACTTATAGGGAAAGTATTTTTCCAGCACCCTGCCTATCATATCTGTGTTTACAGGGAGAGAGGAGATTTCTGAAGCTTTCCACCTGTTACATAAGCTATTAGGTTTATTATGCAGTCTATAAACTCTCAACTGCACCCACCATGCTCCACACCTTTTGCATATCCCTTCTTTTTTTGTTGGAAGCAAACCTTTTCATTTTAATCTTTGTCTAACTGATTCCATATGGTTCATCCCATCCTATGCCCACCAAATGCTAAACTGCTTGGTATGCTATTTGCCTATTAGCATGGTACATCTGCCAAAATGTATTACTCATAGTTGTTATATAGCGACGTCTTTTTAATTTACTTTTAAAATCAACAGAACTGATATACTTTTTTTTTCACTTTAATAAAAGCAACGGAACTGATCTGTGTACTTTAAGACCACTGACAATTCTATTAGGGCCTTTTCTCCCTAGCTTATCTTATTTAACTTATTTACATATTTGACTTATCTCGTAACTTTGAGAGCTCCTGAGATGGTCTTGAAAGCTGAGTTACCTTTGTTTGACTTGTTTTGGAGAGCTTTTAGACATACCTCGAAATAAAAAAAAAAAAAAAAGATGAATTAAAAAAACCAAAATATTTATATTTTAAATGAAGATAAGCAAATAATCATATAAGTTAGATAAGTTGTGCAGAACAGCGCCTTAGTCTATCCATTGTGTTTGCAAGAGATATTTACTTGAAGTAGCAATATCTATCTGCTGTTATTGAATTGCTACTGTCACCAGCAGTATGGGGCTGTTTGGTTTGCCGCCGTCGCTCGCCATGCCAACGCGCGGGCGTTGACTGCGATTTGGCCGCCGCTTGGTTCGCAGCCAACGAACGGCGCGCCATCTCCCTCGCTCGCCCTCGGCCCAGTTGTCAGCGGCTCGGTGGCGCGGCGTTGGCACGCCATCTCAGGGCGGCCGATTCGGCCGCCAACGAATGGCAAGGCGCGCCGCCGCAGCCCGCGTTGGCATGGCGGCTGAGGGCGCCCAACCAAACACGCCCTATATACTTTTGTTGGCATAGTATATGTCTTAGTTGACATGTGTGAGGAGAAAATGAGTTTGCAGAATATATTAGCCTTTTGTTATGTTGCCATCTTTTCTTAATTCCCTATGTAGACTTACAAATGAGGAGAGCAAAATTTTAATGTGATTTTGAAGATTAACCAAATCACAAAACAATAAAAAAAATGAATGCTTGGCTGCCTGGGAAAAGGACAGTTTGCAACTAGAACCTGCTTCATTCTAGCTCTGTAATATTGTGTAGTTAAAACTTGCTCTGTCGGTCTGTCCCCTCTCTCACCCCGTCCCTTCATGTGAATGACTTCATAACTTGCTTTAGCTGGATACGGCCAACTATTTACATCTACAAAACATACTACCCTGTCTCAGCAACTTTAGGTTTTTTTTGTTTTTTTGAGTAAATTACACTGTTGCCCCCGGAAGTTGAACGAAAATCTCACTTAGCCCCTTAAACTTTATTTTGTCCGCTGCGGCCCCTAGAAGTTGTTTCCGTATGCCACAAAGCTCCAGAAAGTTGGATTTTGTTGCACCACAACCCCCGAAAGTTGGCTTTGGGTGCTGAAAAAATTAGCCTGCGTGACACCCGAAAACAACTTCTAGGGACCGCAGCGGACAAAATAAAGTTTAAGGGGCTAAGTGAGATTTGCTACCAACTTTAAGGGGCAACAGTGTAATTTACTCTCTTTTTTTTTTTTGGCTAGTAGTTACGCCTTACAAGTTCTCTTCACTTCATAGCTGAGTTACGTGACTATATGCTTCCGCGGGGAAAAAAAGTGACAGTATGATCTCAGAAAGTACTATATGCTTTAGATTAATACAAAAAAGTATTATATGCTTTAGACTATATGCAGCGGTTTAACTGGAATCCCTTTCTTGCAGTAATTGAAGAATACGTTTTGAATGATTCTACATGGCAAAATTTATTGAAGCCTGCATTCGCGCAAACTGAAGTGGGGTGTTCTTTCTCGAGTTCATCTTATAGTGTCTAAAAAGACGAAATGGATTTTAGCTGTAGGGCAGTGAGAAGCCTTTTTACTTGGGTGGAACTGGTACTTGACTTGAGAGCCCTGTATTCTTGCCGCAATCATCAGTTCAGAACTATATGAAGTGGATTTTTTTTGTTTCGCCGGAAGGCGCAGGAATATCTACGTACTTATCCAGCATGTATTGTCGGCGCGCAGAATACAGGATGGAACATAGTTACATTTTCGATGGACAGAGCCAAACCTGGGGTATGAACTCTCGTGGGTAGCGCTACCACTGCAGCCTCTACCACTAGACCAAGGTCTTGTTCGCAACCCCGCTTTTGTTATCTTCCACGATTTAGCCCGTCTTAGTTCTTCGTTGAAGCTCTGCCACCGTTGGATTGGCTATGGATGGTAGAAAGGGAGATGACACCTATTGTCGTTGGTCCGAGCCACACAACCTATTTCTAAGAGGATGTCCCACGGAGCGACTTGGCGAAGCACACGAAGCAGCTCAGGGAAGCAGAGTTTGAGACAAAATAATTAGCATATAATTTGTTGTCTGTCTTTTCATTGCTCTGGTTCCCCTACATATGGTAGGGGCCATTTTTTATTTTCCAATACAACCCCTCTAACCAGAAACAAAACGAGGGATAAGAAGTCTTTTTCAGAAGAAAAAAAAAAAACTTCTCGGCCCCTGACCTGCTCCCCGGGGCGAGGGTTCAGGTGGAAAACACCTTGTGGCCTAGGGCAAGGACGTAAATGCTCCCACCGCCTTAGATAAAGCAGGGCTACAAAAGGGGATTACAGGGGGACCCGGTTGTTACGGCCAGCGTGTGTATCCTACCATGCGATATGATTCCTAACGCCTGCTAGCTCCTTATACTTGTTGTCCCCTGGCCTTCTTGGCGTCTACCTTTCCGGGCTCCTGCGATGCGCCCCCTTCTTACTCTCCCCCCTGCTTGATCCGCCTGTGCCTGGCCATCCGAGGACGAGGCTTCCTTCGGGACTTGGCACCTCCCTTGACCCGTCTTTGCCTCGCCATCCAGGAGCGAGGGTTTCTTCAGGCTGGCATCTCCTTTAATCCCCTGCTCCAGCGTTGGTTCGCCTTCTCCTGTTTCGTAGGAGGTGGGTATTCCTCTGCTACAACACCTATGCTTTTACATCACCTTTAGTAGACACGTCGGCGTTAATGCACCTCTCCCACCCCTTTATCCGGTGGATCCATCTCTAGCTCCCGCCGTTTCCTAAAAGTACGTTTATTGTTAGCCCAAAACAAATACGTGGCTAGCTCCAATATTGTCACAATAATGTTAGGAGTAAAATATAAGAGAAATATAAGTTTGTGTCGGAAAAATAGAGGTTAGAGTTGAATAATGCTAGAATGGATTTAGAAGTTTAAAACATGGCCATGCATAAAACATATCCCAAGAGCATCTCCACCTAAAACTCTAATTGCACACGTTATAACTCTATTCACTACATACTCTATTCATCCCTATAAAATTTCTTCACACTATATTTTTGAAATTTTGTTCTACGACAGACATTTAGTATTATATTATCCATGTTTTATTCCTAGTCGAGCCCATGACTGAAGGCGGTGTTGTGATAGTTACCCAAGGTTGTCGGAGCTAGGTAATCACACAGAAAACACATCGACTAAAGCCCTCTTTGGTTCGTGGCTTTTCTGGTATGGTTCTGCTTCGGTTTTCAAAAATTACCATTTTTATACAGACTATTTACTACTTGCAGGGTTTTTTTAGATTTAAAAAATATATAAATTATTTTATTAGCCGTTTCAAGTCTAATTTTGAAATACCTTAATTTTTTCAACTACAAATAAAATCATACCACAACGGCGAACGGAAGAGAACCTAGAGCCCCCACTCCAAACTGATGGTGTGTGTTTAAACAAATCTACCTTTTTGTTTGCTTAGCGTGAGCTGAGCTCTGCGGCCGGCACAAATCAATGAATCAATACAGCTGGGGCGTCCGTGCCCGTGCATGTAGTCGTCATGTACGCACGTTACGTGGTAAGTTATTAATGGATAGGTCCAGTGCAACGCCATCAAGCAAAGTTGCTCGCTGAGCTCACGCCCAGTGCCAAGTGCCAACGCGCGGCCGCGGCCGGCAAAAAAGAAGCAAAGGAACAGCGAAAGCCGCCGAGCTGCCTCACCTCAGGAGCCGCGCACGCACGCACCCACCAACTGGCACAGCTTGCCCCGAGCTCCCGCACGCTGACGGCGACGTGGGAACGGAGGAGGCGACCCTCGCGTTTGGCATTTGGCAAAGGCGAAATCGTGAGCAAACATTTGGCATTTGGCATTGTGCACCAGCCACACCGCACGGGAAGCTTCGTCGTCTGCTGCGAGGTAATCGTGGTCAACCAAAAAATGGCTTCGAAACCGCCCAATCCCTCTCCGAATCCCATAGAAAAGGCGTGATTTTTCAATACCCGCCACCGGCGTCACGTCACGCCATACGTGGCAGAGGGAGGGACCGAGGGAGGGATAGGCGTAGGCATAGGCATAGGCTTCACCACCCGCCGCCGCCGGAAGCCCAGCAGAGAGAGAGAGAGAGAGAGAGAGAGAGGATGCTGCCGGTGGAGGAGGCGCTGGCGGCGGTGCTGTCCGCGGCGCCGCGCGCCGCCTCGGCCTCGGCCGTGCCGCTGCACGGCGCGCTCGGCCTCGTCCTCGCCGAGGACGTCCGCGCGCCCGACCCTCTCCCCCCCTTCCGCGCCTCCATCAAGGTCGCTTCCGCTCGCCGCCGCCTCCCCTCCCCTTCCCTCCTCCCCCAATCTCAGATGTGATAATGCCCGTGGCCGCTCAACACGCCGCACGTTGCGCCGGCGCAGGACGGGTACGCGGTCGTCGCCTCCGACGGGCCCGGGGAGTACCCGGTGGTTACGGAATCGAGGGCCGGCGACGACGCGCTCGGCGTGGTCGTCGCCCCTGGCACCGTCGCGTACGTCACGACAGGAGGTGAGGCCGGCGACCGCGCGAGTGCTGCTCATGAGCTCGTCGCGCTGCGGACAAACGTTTTGACTCTGGTCAGTGGGCAGGGCCAATACCTGAGGGCGCGGACGCCGTCGTGCAAGTGGAGGACACCCAGCAGGTCGCCACCGCAGAGGATGCGCCCAAGAGGGTTAGAATCATGGTGCGCACAACGGAGGGACAGGACATACGCCCCGTGGTATGATAAGCTGCTCTTGCTTTCCAATATCTTCATTTCTCCCTTTTTTCTCTGTGATGTTTGATGGACAAGACCAATGGAGGAAACAATATAATCTCCATTATATGTTATTGTTTTACTATCTCGGAGGCGTCTCCAAAATAACCTTACTGATTTTTTTTTTTGTGTTGTCAGTGAATTTTACCGTTATAATCCCTTTATCCCATCAAGTAGCAATTTTAGCTTTTACTTCTACTAATTGGTTAGCTTGGTGATGCAGCTAATTCTTTTATCCCTCTTCCTCCTGATGTCTCAATACTATGAAAAAATTTGCATAATGTAGTTTGTACAATGCTAAGTATCTCATTTGCGTTAATCCAACCAATGGTACAGGGATGTGACATAGAAAAAGACTCAGTAGTGCTGAAGTCGGGTGAGCACATAGGTCCCGCAGAAATTGGCCTACTTGCGACTGTAGGAGTAACTACAATCAAGGTAAATGAACCTTTTGATTACTGTTGCGAAGAGGATAATAAACACATATGATACAATATTTTGAGTTTCCATGTACAGGTGCACCATCGGCCTACCATCGCTGTATTTTCCACTGGAGATGAATTAGTGCCACCATCAACTGCGACTCTCGGTCATGGTCAGGTTATTCCAACAACGACACACCCTTTTTTGCCTTCACTGTTTTCTCTATTGCATATTTACTAAAATGAGTGACCTATCTGCTTGAAACTAATGAAATTGCAGATTCGTGATTCTAACCGAGCTATGCTACTTGCTGCTGCTATTCAGCAGCATTGCAAAGTAGTTGACTTGGGCATTGCAAAAGACACTGAAGATAGTCTTAAGGAGCATATGGATGCAGCTTTACGTTCTAATGCTGATATAGTCCTGACTTCTGGTGGTGTATCCATGGGCGATAGAGATCTTGTCAAACCTTGTTTGGCAAATATGGGTAAAATTCATTTTGAAAAGGTATCTTAGAAATCCTTCTGGACTTCTTATTCAAAGATTTATCGAGGGTTTTTAAAATGAATAACTTGGTGTTACTACACATATCCAATTTTCCAATAATTTGAACAGTTTGTCGCATGTACAAACGCAGATTTTAATGAAACCTGGCAAACCACTGACATTTGCTGAGATCATTACAAAAGACACATCCATGCCATCTAAAACCGTTCTTGCATTTGGTTTGCCTGGAAATCCAGTGAGCTGTATGGTTTGCTTCAATCTTTTTGTTATTCCTGCAATACGCCTACTCTCTGGTTGGTCCAATCCTCACTTGCAGAGGTAGTAACCCTCGTTTTTCTTATGTTGTTAGTTTTGCTCAATTAATATATTATTGAGGATATTTTTCTTTACTGATAGGGTTCTGTTTCTACAGAGTGCATGTGCGCCTATCACATCCTTTAAGAACAGACCCGCACCGTCCAGAGTTTCATCGTGCAGTGATCAGATGGATGCTCGATGATGGATCTGGTAGGCCTGGGTAAGAACTGTGTTTTAAAAGGGCCCTGATATTTAAATATAAATTGTTATTGCATGATATTTGGGAAGTAACTGGTTATTGGTTGGGCAGTTATGTCGCTGAGAGCACTGGCCAACAGGCTAGTAGTCGTCTCTTAAGTATGAAATCTGCAAATGCTTTGCTGGAAGTACCATCAACAGGGAAAATATTGGCAGCTGGAACATCTCTCCAAGCTATACTAATTTCGGATATATTAAATTTTGCTTCGGATAAGCCACTAGTTTCTTCAAAACCACAGCCACCTCATTTTGGTTCTTCTGCAAAAAATGTCTTCACAGAAGATATTCCTCATGTTGCAGCCTCTCAGAAAGCTGAAGTAAAGGTAGCAATTCTAACTGTAAGCGACACTGTTTCTTCAGGTGCAGGCCCAGACAGGAGGTATTTTTATTTCAGTTCTTTACGTTTTTCCTCATGATCATTATTGAAAAATTGTTATATACCGTCGCTTGTTATTTTGCTTCCTGTAGCAAATGGAAGGAAAAAAAAAAATCTGCAGTTTGTATTTTTCATTGCCCACCTGATCTCAGCATGTAAATTTATCACATCCACTTACCAATTTGGACACATTTTTGAGTTGCAAATGTTACATACTGTTGATATTTTGTTACCATTATTGAACAAAATCTTCTTGTGAACAACATGCTATGATTTTCCTCTATCAAGGAGCTTCAAAATTTTACATTTCCTATCTATAGGTTGAATCTTTGATGCAAACAGAAGTACACAGCCAAATTGTGAATTCACTTGTCTACCTGTTGCAAATGAACCTTACGTTCACTAAATTTAAATACTTTGGGAAAAGTCATCGTGTTGTATTGTTGTGCCTGAACCATTTTCGTGCAATCCTCAATCTATCTTCCTGTGCTCAACTGCTCTTTAAAGGATAGAGATGATGAAGTTGCTTCCTTCTACTGCACCCTTTATAAAGTGCATGCATCCTGATACACCTCTTTGCTCTGAGTTGCAAAAGGGTCACTCTATGATGCAAAAGAGAAGTGTCTAATTACTAATTTCTTCACATGAGATGGTGAGGAATTTCCAGTAAGGATTCCACATTCCACGTGCTATCCTTTCTAGGCCTCAAAACAGCAGAGTAATGATAATGTTTATTATTGTTGCTTGTAACATGAGTCACACTTTTGTGAAGGATACCTTTTGATTTTACCGTTTATTTTCTTCAGTAATCAACTCATTTGTACTTTTTGTAGTGGTCCAAGAGGGGTATCTGTAGTGAACTCTTCATCAGAGAAATTGGGTGGAGCAACTGTTGTCGCTACTGCTGTTGCCCCGGATGAAGTGGATAAAATCAAGGACATTTTGGTAAAGTGGAGTGATGTTGATCAGGTCAACCTCATTTTGACATTAGGTAGCGTAATCTCATACTTCAATTTGGTGGATAGCAATAATGCCATAATCGCCATTTCCAGCAAACATACGAGATTTCTTTGTGGTAACAATTTACCTGCAGGTGGTACTGGCTTCACACCTAGAGATGTCACACCAGAAGCAACAAAGGCTGTGATAGAGAAAGAGGCTCCGGGCCTTACGTTTGTTATGCTTCAGGAGAGTTTGAAGGTGACGGCAATATCTTTTACACCCCCTTCTTTTTAGATGTTGTAACATTGCTGTGGATTGCTGCTAGAGATCACAGATAACAGCTAACTGTAAACACTGAAACTAAAATGGACCTATGGAAGTGGCATTTTCTTCCATGTTTTCCAGTTTCTTAAATTTCGCATTTGCAGGACATGTGGTGTTTTAATCTGTATACTGACGGTGTATACTTCGTGGCGCAGGTGACACCTTTCGCAATGCTATCCAGGGCCACAGCTGGAATCAGAGGATCAACACTGGTATAAACCTAAAGCTACAAAAAAAAATCCACCAAAAATATCTTCAGTCCATCAACGCTCACAATTGTTTGCTCATCGTACTCTCTCTTTTCAGATCATCAACATGCCCGGCAACCCAAATGCCGTTGCCGAGTGCATGGAGGCGCTTCTCCCGGCACTGAAGCACGCCATCAAGCAGATAAAGGGTGACAAGAGGGAGAAGCATCCGCGCCACGTCCCTCACGCCGCAGCAGCGGCGCCCCTTGACCAATGGGAGCGGAGTTTCAGAGCCGCCTCGTCTGGGACTGGCTGCTCATGCGACAGTTCGGCGCACATCCACGGCTAACCTGATAAACCTGCAACTACACTGCACAACTAGGAGCTTGGTTCGGTGGAATGATTTGAAATCAGCTGCACGCTCCTTTTGTAACCCTGCTGCGTTCAGCTCGAAGCTTAGAGAAGCGATGGTTTTGTTTTTTTGTTTTGTTTTTCTCGCTGTGCCATTTCGACAGTATGCTACAAATAAATCAACGACAGTATTATCTTTTTTTTTTTCTTGTGCCACCTGTCCCAGTTGTCCATTGCCGTCGGTGTTTCACCGAAGGTGTGCTGTGCGCATGTTCTCTGGTTTTTACTTTTGTTTCGAACGACGCTACATTTTTCACCGAACAGTACCGGGCTAATGCTGATTGAACGAGCCGCCGATGGAAACTGCTGCTGTCGGTCCTCGAACACGCCTCCTGTGTGCCATCCAGATACACCCCACATTGAAAGCCCAGTTCAATCAAACATTCCATATTCTAGAAGTCGCTTTGCAAAACTTTTTTCAGATAGCTCTCAAAGACTGACCGCGCGCCTCTCTTGAGCTTATCATACATTTGTTGCATGTACATGTGAACACATTTGATTAGAAGATGAAAAATATGCAAGTAAATAAACCGAAAGGACCATGAATCTACCATCCAGCTTCTGGAAGTTGTTTTTCAAAGCTCTGAATATCCAAAGTTCAGCTTTTTCATTAGCTCAACCATTTAAACAATTTACCTCTGAACTGAACTAAATAGGATAAAGCAAAGCATCAACAATCCTATAAGCAAACTAGGATACATATTTTTCTATATGAACAGCACACAAAAAAAATCAAATCAGTTGGGAAAAGGTCGTATGGACGCTCCACCACATTTCAGGTTGAAAAAAAAATTACTTTAGCACGAAACGGCAATCAAAATACCCAACTCAGCGAGCCTGCTACAAAGTGCATGACCTCAAGAAATAGTACATGCCATTGTCAATAGGACGCTTGCACTACAAATTATTCAATCCACTGCTCGTACAAAAGATAAGTTATCCTGGCAAACCCCCATGCTGTGCTGGAAAGTGGAAACGATGGCTCATTTTTATCAAACAAGATCCATCATTCATAACAGAATCAACGTTTTGTTTCAACGAACTATATCCAGCATCTGCTTCCGTGGATGTCTTGTCACCGTGGGAATGTTGTCCTTGGATGAATGGATAAAAGGCAAAGATGCAGTGGTTTTCACCACTGCATTTAGACCGCCAGCTGGCATCTATCCAATATTCCTAAAAAGAAACTGCTGGATGTCTTCTATCTTCTTTTGACTGGAGTCCTGGATCTGGATCTCTTCTTCCTGAAGATGATTAGATAGCGTTTAAGCAGTGTTACTGTACAAGCGGCGTAGTACACATTTAAGCAGTGTTACTGTACAAGCGGTGTAGTACACGCAGATTCCAGGAGTACGCATTTCTGACAGGGTCCAAAATTTGAACCCTGACCAAAACGCCAGCACTACTCTGAGTACAAGATAAGGGTATAATGAATTTTAAAGGAACATGAATCTAGTTGTCCCTGGAAGCTTGACGTACTAATACTGTGCCTGACTGCTTATTGTAGGAGAAATCATAGAGCTTTGTCCAATTTTGGACACATTTTGGAAAAACTATGCAAATTTCATTCTCCTCAAAAGGTTTCTTACAAAATCCAAAACATTTTTTTACGGGGTACATGCTCTTAAGACACAATTTTTAGATCCTGATATTATTTATAATTGCCTATATTAATTTTCCTGTTAATTCATTCCCAGAATCTGCTACAGCAAGATCGATCAGATTACAATTTAGGGCATGTTCTCCTTAGCTTATGTGACTTATTGCTTATTAACTTATCTTCATTACAAATACAAAAGATTTGGTTTTTTTAATTCGTTTTTTTCTATCTAGAAAACATGTTTAAAGCTCTTAAAAACAAGTCAAACATCACGGACATGAATTTTGAGGCCACCTCTAGAAGCTTACAATGTTAGGAGATAAGCTAAATAGGTAGATAAACTAGATAAGTAAATTGAGAAGAACGGACCCTTAGGGCATGTCCAATGGGTCCTAACTTAGGACTGTCTCAGTAAAGTGGCAAATAAAATATTAAAGAGTGAAATGTAGATGAATAGTGAAAATGTGTGAATAGTGACTTAGACATCCTAAGTTAGGACGCTACTGGTGATGACTGAAATTTCACATTGAAATATAACCTAGAGTATAATAATGATAACAAAATAATTGATTAAACTCTTACCTGTCAGCAGATGAGTAAGGCGAATGCCTGCGGTGAGAATGCTTGCTATGTGGAGACCGCGAAACTCGTCTAGAGATGAAACATAATACTAAATGGGTAAGTGTAAGGATAAGAGATGTTTGAACCTGATGTTTCTTCACTCAGAAGATACCTGCGCACTCATATCAAATTCACAAAAGCATAGAAGCAAACAAATCCTGTACTATTCACAAACCTTACAAAGGTAGATCTGAGAAAACAGTCTCTTGAGAAACTGCTACAAAGAACATGAATTTGAAGAGGTAAAGTGCAAGATAATTCTACTAAAATTATCCCAGAATCCCATTGATGTTTCACAGCCACTTTAGCATAAATGCCTTACCCTTTCATGAGAAATTACAACAATGACCTATGAAAGAATGTCTATAGCATGATTCCGCATACTCATGACAAAAAAAACCACATATAAGCTAACAGTGCATATTGATAACTTCTAGTGGAATCATTATTGACAAAAACCAGCAGCACAATTGATATCAACCATAAAACAATACTGTCTGCAAACATATGGGAGGTAAGTAGTGCATTCCTACCATCATTAATTGCATTATAGAAAAGGCGCATAAATATGTAGTAGGGTACCTGTTCCTAGATTTTGGAGGTGACGGAGACATGCTATTTTTACGTGATTGAAACTTTCTACAGTAAAAAAGGTGGAGTAATGGACTAATCAATAGAAAAAAGAATGGACAACTATACAAGATAAACAGCATTATGTAAGAATTGCAGTACCTCCTTTTCATGCTATCAAAAGGTTCATCACTTGAAACACTGCCTCGAACATGAGAAGAACTCTCCATCCTTGTATGACTTCTCCCACTTGGTGATCGTGACCTTCTACTGCTATGGCTAGTTGAGCTCTTTGTAATTTGCCTAGATCTATCCGCCTTTTCATTCTTTCCTTTTTCTCCTTTTCTATCAGCAACATCCCTGTATCTCTCTCTTTCATCCTTTGCAAAATCCTTTCGATCTCCTTTGGCATCATCCTGCTTAGAGTTACCTCTGGCCTGGGGCTCTCTTTTGTCCGATTCATGTTTTGCATTCCTGCCATTTTTTTCTACAGTAGAAGATTCATGCCCTTTTCTATGTAACATCACCTCTTTTACAGAATCTACCTCATTGCTGCTCCTTTCTAAATGCATGTGACTGCTCTCTGCATTGTTATATTTTTCAGCATGGTTGCCAGAAGAGGCTTTTCCATTTTGAAAACTTCTCTCAGTATATCCATGCACCTTTTCATTCATTGTATGAACTGCAACTTTTGGTTGAATAGATGTTTTTGTATCTGAAGAAAATTCGTCATTCTGTCTGTCATGAATATGTAGCTCTCGTTCAGACTCTGCATTTGTCCTTTTGGATCCTTCATTGTTGAATCTATGATCTTCCCCAGAAGAAACACTTTGGATTGAAGAATTTCTTTCGTTGTGATTCCTGTGTCCTTCACCACCAATGCTTTTCAAACCTACAACTTGATAATTTATTCAGGTTAATAAAATCTCTCTCTTCTAAAGAAAGTTGATAAATTGTAGGAAACCATGTTATGTGAGTATTTTTTTAAAGAACTTACCTTCTTCGGGGTGCGCTGGATTAGATTTAGTATCAGATGATAAATTTGAAATTGGAACCTTACCCTTATCGTCACCATCCTCATCTTCGTCATCTGAATCATAACTAGCAAGCCCAAGAAGAGCACCAGTAGAACTTAACCCAATACCATCATCAGAAGAGCTACTATTTGTTGGCTTAGCAGGGACAGTAACTTTAGCCAAGGCTTTGGCTTTTGATTCTACTAGATCAGGCTCCTTTGAGCTAGAAAAACTAGCAGGCTCACTAACTGCAACAGAAGGGCAATAATCAGTAGTGTTATAAAGTAATAGTCTATTATGTCTATTTAGTTTTATAATTAATACAATCCACTCACCTTCAGCTGCTGTATCATCTTCATTCAAAACTTTGGTTGCAATTTCATCAAAAAGATCATCAGTAACCTGGAAATTTTCAAAAAAGAATATATTATTTGCAACTTTAGAATAGAAGTACATTTTTTTTTATAAACCAAGAGTAACCTCTATCTAAAGAAAAAAACCTTTAAAAGAACTTCAGTTAACACACGCTTAATTTCCTGGTTGATCGCTGCCATCCGGGCTGCTTCAATTTCATCCTGCAAATGATTCGATATTCAAGTTCAATACAAATGATTCCAAATGAGGGCTATGTTAATAACCAAGTCGAAAAGGGAAAACGCCTTCATTTAAAGTCCTTCACACCACTATTTCAGCCTTAACCTCACTAAGATATGGTACTACTAAGTTCACACTACACAAATAGATCATCAAGAGGATACATTTTTGTTTGATCTTGCATGCAAGTGAATTACATTAAGAAAGATCCAGACTGAATTGTGCAACAGATATTGAACTAGTGTCCAATGATTAAAATAATGAACAGAACCTCATCATCTTCATCTTCAGTGGATTTAGCTGAAGCGATGTTTCTGCTGTCAGTTTGCTCAGCTCTTGCAAGTGTATTTTCAGCTTCTTCAGATTCCATGGAATCTAGGTTTGTTGAGTGTTGCACTGAAGCATTCACTGACATCGATTTTTTCTTTAAAAGTTCTTCTCGAAGCCAGTTAGGTACTGGAGGCTGGTACATAATCGATCACAAAAATTAGTTGAAGTTAATCGAGCAGAATGATTAGGAAGGGATGTGTGAGCGAGAAAGACGATGACCTACTTTCTTTGATCTTTCTGCAACATTAAAGGGAGAGTTTGCATCTGTAGGGAATGCTTCTGTTGCACTACCAACACCAAATGCTGCAGGCGGAACATAGTTTGAACCAGGGACTGCTCCAAACAGTGGTGCGCCATGCATTGAAGGATCCATCTTTAAGGGCAAAAGAATAAATATTAGTGACACAAATGCATTGTAATTGAGTAATATAATACAGACATATAAAGTTATGAACTTTTAAAACCTGTGCTCCCTGTTGTGGCAGTGGAGCTTGAGGGAAAAAACCTACTGTAGCAGATGGGGCCCATGATTGAGCTGATGTTGCAACTGTATCATGATTAAACCCTACTGCTGGAGCAGCTGGAATAGACAAACTGAAATTTATTGCTTTATGTATTGTTATATCCGGAGCTTTCCTGCTATTAAATTCCAAAGGTTGGTCGCTTGGATCAACTATCATTTTAGAAGACTGTCCATCATGCCCAGGCACACAAGTGGTTGCCTGAGGAAATCCATCTTGAACTGATGACGCAGTTGGAGATGGCTGTGCTTGCAAGCTTGGGTATTGAAGCATAGCATTCCCATTACCTGTTACAATACGGCATAGTCAAAATCAACCAATACCAAGCCCTGAGCAGAATACACATCAGCATCACCCATCCAATCATGGCATATACATTTATCCAACCAGTAATCAAATTTTCTTGAAAAAAGAGTTTTCTAAAAAAGATTCTAGTTTTCAGCATGAGCATTAAGTAAGAGAGAAAAACATTTCATCTCTGCAACATGAGAAAAGGCGATTGATCAAATACACATTTATTTTGAGTCACAGGTTACAAGGAATTAAGGACACATAGATTGATAAACCACCGCTGATTATCGAATAATTGATACAATCATAGGTAAGGAGATTCACGAGAATCAAAGCACACACAACCACTAATCTGGCTTGACAACACAATAGATATGGCCAACTCATTGCCTAGCATAGAATAGGAGTAAAGTAGAGACAACTAACAAAGATAGCTAAAAAAATTATGAGATAAGTGAAGTGCATTATGCCCCCTGTCATGAGACATGTAGCTCAAATAGAAACTTTTCCGTCTTTCTTTAACTGAATCTGATTACAAATCCAGGAGGGATCAACCTAGTTATGATTCAGGCTACACAAGCAGATTAAATTGCCAAGCAAGGCATACCTGGAGCAGAAGAATAATTATAAGATACCTCCTGCTCATAGGTGGATGGAAATGAACCAAAACTCTTTGCTGGTGGTGCTGTTGGACCTCTATCTGCAATATCATCTTCAGCTCCATTCTGAAACTTGCATAACCATCTATAACATATATTGAGCAAGAGCAATAAGATGTGATACCTGGCAAATAGTTTGTTTCCCTCTGTTGACCTGTCATTTGAAACAGCAGCTGGTCGTTACTCGACCGAGGGATTGGAGGAACTGGTGGGTGTGATGGTTCTGTCGACAGACTAGCTGGCTGCTGAAACTGATCATAACCATAAGGACGACCTTCTGTTCTACTCGTGGATATAGCATGCTGCTGAATCTGGTGGTTTTCAGTAACAGATTTAGCAGCCCATGCTTTCGCCTTTGTAGCCCAATCTTCATCATTGGCATGCCCTTCCAGTTGGGAAAAAAAAAAGAAGCTTAATCACTATAACCAAGAAATCATTTCTTGCTGGAAGGGATTTTTCTGCTTCAACAGGTCTCTCTAAAGTTGGCTATATTATTGTAGGAAAATCAAAATATCCCCAACTGTTCAAGTAACTAGCAAGCCAATGCATATGCTGAGCCAAGAATAAAGACATAGCAATGGCTGATTATGTAAGAAAGATGAGTTATTGAGGCAACGTTCAAAACAATGAATACTAGGGAAAGCACATGATTAATAGATGGAAAAGATTGTAAAAGGTAAACAACTAAGTACTCCCTCCGGTTCACATAAACTTGACGTTTTGGACATCAACAGTTCAACACCTCCAAAATACAACCTTGACCACTAATTACCATTACAATTTATTTATAAAATCTACTAATCTACTAAAATTATTAATGAGAGTACTTTTCGAAACAAATCTATTTGTATGGTTTAGCAAGCACAATTCAAACAGTTCAAAAGATCTTCATAGATAAAGTTTTATAACTTTAACTTCCACATATCTCCAACATTGTCTTTTCAAGAACTGGAAGAAGTAGCAGCGATGTCCAGGATAACTGACTAAATGGACTTCCAAAATTTATTGAAATACATGCACAGTTAAAAATTTTGACAGGCATCCTTATGCATCGAGCAAGGAAATCGAAACGCACACATCATATTGTGCTGATGCTCTAGATCAGTATCAACACAAATAAGAAAAACCGTTTGTGCAGTATGTTCAACATGTTCTTTACATGTAAAAGTACATTTCTAGTAAAAACGAGTTTAGATAATATTGACAAACCAGCATATCCATGATGTTGAGCCCATGAATGATTGATCCAGGCCTACAAAATAAGAAATAGCAAAATTTCACATTTAATAAAAGGATATAATATATAAGTGATTGAAACAAAAATTATGGGTGAAGCCAACTGAAGGCCACCTCACTCAAAGTCTCAAAGCAGAGCAATTGAGATAGTGGAGTACGTAGTTAAGAACACCTAACTTACTAACTAGGTTCACTCAAAAAGGAAAGACAGAGCAGTAGATAGTGGAGTCATCAATTGATGTGACTGGTAGGAGCTATCATGTCTAGTTTTTGCCGAATTCACTAAGATTTCCCCACAAAAAATACAGCATCAAGTGAAGCCCGCCAAAATTACTAGCGTAGGCTTGCAGCTGAGTTAAAGACATCAAAAGTTTTTCAAAGCTCAAGTCCAAGACATAAAAATACAACCAGCTCTGTAGGAAAGTTGTTCCCGTGGTAAGTGAGAAACCACGACAAAAAAATATATAATCCTCAACAATTGCACATCAGCAACCCGGCTCTGCCACTCTGCTTCAAATTACACAGCATCACAAAACTACCACCCTACGTAACCCAGCCTTATTCCACCATGATACCAATATCAGACCAAACCAAGCGGAAGCATCCATGATGAAAGAAAGCACAGGCTATCATCGATAAAGTACCTACTTTAGTAAACCCTACAATCAACAGCGGACATACACAACCAATCCCAACACAAAATCAGCCACCAATGTTTCCAATCCGTTTCCAAGCGGTCCAGTGGGGAATCCAGCGCATCACCATTGATCTGTTTCAGAAAAGGAAACTGGGTGACGCCAACACATACCTGACCCGGCGGCCGTGGCGGGTAGGTCGGCGGCGGGGGCTGGGCGGCTGCTTGGTGAGGATGCCAGGGGTTCGCTGGTGCGGGCGGCGGCATCGGCATCGGCATCGGAGGGGGAGCGGGCTGGTACGCGTATGGCTGCTGATGCTGCGGCGGAGGGTGGTGCTGGCGCTGGAGGTCGGGAGGTGGACCCCACTGGTACGGCTGGGGAGGGAAGGGATGGCTGGGGTGGGGAGGGTACGGTGGCGCGGGCCCAGGATACCATTGGGGATTCGGGTGAGAGGGAGGCGGCGGGGGCGGCGGCGCCTCGCCGGAGGCGGCGAAGCGGCGCTGGGGGTTGTAGCCGTCCATGGAGGCGGTGGAGGGGAAGGGAAGGGGACACGACACACGAGCTGCGGAGTGCGGAGCCGGAGCGTCGAGGCGATGGTTTTTCCTTTTCGGTGGATTTTTTCCTTGCGCTTGCCCCGTAAAATACTAAAATGCTTCACCGGAAGTCCGGAACAATGTAACTGGGCCCACGGCCCAGGGCCCAGGGCCTTTGTTGATTGGCCTGAAAATCTATGTATCCGAACTCCCAAGAGTCCACACTCCAGAGATCTCGAAAGGACACCTGAAAAGGCTAAAAAATATACTAAAACACTCAATAAAATCTAAGACATGCCCTAGTTTATGTGATTCTTTTCGGACAATTGAGGCATATCAAAGGCTTCCGTTCCAATAACGTAAAGCAGGTTATTCAAAGAAAACAAAATGTTTTCTAGGCTATTTTTTTTTACTTACAAACTTAGCGGCTTAACATTTTAGCGATTTATCCATATTTTATAAAAACATGTGCTTTGGTTTTTTGAATCTGTTTTTTAGTTGTCTTGAAGGTGAGTCATAGCACTTTTAAAAATAAATCAAACAAAATGGATCCAAATTTCGAGACTACCCTGAGACGTTCTCGAAATTCAGTCATTTCGGTTTTTCAGCCATTCAGATCAGTTCAAAAGAACACAAACTTAGTTAAAGGGACTAATTGTTTTCTAAGAATTATTGTGGGACTCAAGGATTTGGTCTCAAAACTAAAAACCACTCCGAGTGAGACATGGATTTTCATTGACGAACTCAGGTGGTTCAAGTGGTGGATTTTACAACCAAAGAAACTAATTGTAGATCTACTTAGAAGCCTAAAGAAAAAGACTTTCCAACAAATGTATTCATAATCCAAAGTGCATTATAATTCATCACAACATATAGCATGACACTACCCATTTCCATTTGTCATCGCTGTCATTGCTATTGCCATTGCCACTGTATGCGTCGGTCAGGGAACAATTCCACACCAGTCAATACAATAAAATACTCAAAATGCTTTAATGCATGATCAATAATGCCGACTCCCATCGTTGTCCTCACATTTCCATAGAACCTTGCGATGCAGCCATTGCCACTGTATGCATAGATCAGAGAGAACACTTTCACACCAGTCAATACAATAAAGTACTCAAAATGCTGTACTGCATGATCAATAATGCCGACTCCCGTCTTTGTCTTCACATTTCCATAGAACCTTGCGATGCAGAACCTGTTAGAGCCAAGCCATACGGATCGCACCCATCCCCACCGCCGCCCACGCCAATACATGCAGTGTTTGAGTTGCAGCAAAAAAAGAAGATCAAACGTGTTGCTGAACCTGACCTGACCAAAGTTGCATATCCAGGGCCATGTGGTCACCGCCTCACCCGCCGTCGTTCCGTGCTTTGGCGGCGCCGTCGCCACCCACCGCTGCTCTACCGCCGGCGCCGGGACACATGGATGTCACGGCGGCACTCACCACCCACCCGCCGATCTTGTTGTCCATTGCCAGCCCTTGTATTTCTGACGTTGCCAACACACACAAAAAAAAAAACGATTTCCTTTTTATTTTGTTTTGCAGCTCAAAAGGAGATCAAATGTCTTTGTTAAGATGTTCTAGTGCTATGTTCAAGGAGCTCAACTGCTCAAGCCTCAAGTGTTCTGTTTGCAGATCAACGGGAACCGAACAGAGCATCTAGTTTACAATATATGTGATATTTTAGAATTTTGTTTAGAGTGTTCGATGATAAAAACAACAATATTTGGTCTGCTCTGTTTGCAATCATAGCCTCTTAAGCATTTCACTGGGTAGCATACATTTCAACCATTTGTCAAGCATACAATCAGCGGAATATAGGAGATTTCAATAGTCTCAAGCATAAATAATACATTGTTGTAAAAATTAAGTCCCAGGCATTTCTGAATTTATCAAGGAGCCTTACGTCCATACATTCACTGGTTGCTTATTTTCTCAGTTATAAAATGCATTGTCAAACATACCAAAATCTGGATTACAGAAATCTCAAAAAAAAAAAAACTGAATTACAGAGATTTCAAACATAAAATACATTTTGCAGCTTCTCAGTTATAGAAACATTTCTGAGCAAACCATTCCATCCACCCGTCTAGGCGTCTATTGCACTCTGTTGTGCGTTTATATAAGCCAGCGACACTTATCATAGTCATTTAGGAAAATGAGGTTAGCAATGGATTTGACGGCAGAGAGCGCACCAGGTTGAATCAAATCTACCACAACTTCTCTGCCCTTTCTAACATTTGCCAAATTTCATACAACACTTCCAAGTACTTCGAAAGAATTCTGGGGATCATTAACATCTATAGAGTTTTCAAAACACAAACTGACGAGCTTCTTTCGTGCAATTCCTTGGGGGCATGCTTAGTATCACAGGTCTCTTTCTTCTACCGAAGTGATATTGAACAATGCTTAACTAACTCAGCAGCACCATTTCGTAAACTGTATATTTGGCGTCCTAAACAAAACCAGAAAGGGCACATGTTTAAAACAAAGAACAATTTCAACTCCACAATTCAACTCTGGAGAAAATGTACAGAAGCTGGGGTGCATAACTATATTAGTTTTTTAATGCACAATAGAAGCATTAGTAGGCACATAATATTCCTAAAAAGGCACATAAATAAAAGGTATATAATTTATAAAGTAGTAAAATTGCAAAATAATTGGTTCAAATAAAGTTTGACATAAAAAAACAAAACATGCAATGCAATTAACATTGAAACACTACCTTCTAATATTATTTACGGGTCTTCGTCTCTTGAAAACGCTTTATCATAGTGTCATCTATTATCTTGGTGAAAATATCCCACTCAATAGAAGTGTTTGCCCCTGGCCCTAAGTACAACTTAATTAAAAAAATTGAAGAACATGGAAAGAAAAATGATAAAGTTACAAAGTAGAAGAGTGAATTTATGAAGCAAAAGTATAACTAGATAAGATAAAAAGTGGAAGAAAATGGAAAGGAAAATAGGAACATTACAAAGTAAAAAAAAAACGCAATGAGCAAGATTTAAACTCAAGATCTTTTGTTAGAGTGTAAGGAGTTTATCCAATTGAGCTACTACTAGTTATGTGTCTAGCAATCACTCAGTTTTTACGAAACCTTATGTGGGTGCCTAATGCCTATACCCAGGCCACCAAAAATTCTGGGGGTGCCCCGGCATCTGCCCCTGCATTGTAGAGTACCTTGAGCGACAGATTAAGCAATAAAGTCATGGTGATCAAACAAGAATTTCAAACCACAAAACTTCCAAGCTCGCAAGAATAACATTATAACTAGCGCAGTAGCAAGTGAAAGAAATACACAATGAAGAGGTCTCTCAAGAATAATATCATGTATAGGAATGAGGGTGATAAAGGAACACCGACCACGGGAGGTTGCGAACGGTGTCCAGGCGTGCTCACCGGCGCAGGGGGTGGCGGTGGCACCTCTGCTGCTGTGCAGCCAACGAGAAAGGGATGGTAGGATGGAGGGTTAGGATCTAGACCTCTAGAGCTCATAGCCTCATAGGTGGTCACAAAAAAAAAGAAATCACAAGGGGAGAACCAGTGGTGAGCAACAACAAGAGGAATAGCGAGGAGAGACACCGCAAGCAAGAGGAAGCACGGAGGGGCAAGGGGCCTGCATGTGGGGGTGGCAGTGCGGGGGTTCTTCTTCAACTGTGCTACACGAGGTGAATCTCGTCCGCAAGATCTGTATAGAGCGGTGTCTATTCATTGGATGCATGAGTGCACGTGTGTAGCTGGATGCACAGGATATGTTCCCTTGCCTCCTCTCTTCTCCTAAAAATAACAGAAAAGAAAATAGTTAGGGACGACAAAACATTTACACAATTACAATAGCAACAGATGACTTTGAAAAGCAAAAACGTTATCATGTTCCTTAAAAGAAGAATCTACGCAAACATATTACATATAGAAGGTATGCACAAAATAGCAAACCATTTTTGTGGCACAGCATGTGTTCCCTATAAAATCTATTGAAATAATCAGCTTGTCGTCAATATGTGAACTAACATAGTCTTTCAAATTGCAGTAGCAAGTTACAGTTGAGTGCTCCTTTTGATGTTCCAAACTGCAGCACCTACCAATAGTTTGCATCTTCTTTTTGCCAAAGTTGTAATGCAGTGGCAGTACAAATAGAAAACAAAGGATAATAGTACATAAACAACATGACTTTACTGCTTAAGAGTCTTTTAATAGTCACGAATAATAAGAAGAGCCTGATGAATATAATCCATTTCCCACACTCAATATAATTAAGGCCATGTTTGTTTGAGCTGCAGCTTCTCTAAAAGCTGCTTCTAGAAAAAGCTACAAAAAAAACTAGCTTCTCATATCACAACACAATTTGGACTTTCCGGGGCTTTTAGCTTCTTGGAAGGGGGGTTCCAAAAGCTTGCTGTTTGTTTGGCTAGAAGCTGCCTAAAAGCTCAAACAAACAGGGCCTAAGAATGCACAAAGATGTGGATGACATAGTGGAGCTTTTTGAAAGAAAAGAAAATCTGATCAAGCTCCTTAAACTTTGAAAGAGGCACCGACACAAGTGCTAAGGACCCAAGAGGTCTATTCCTAGAATTTCTATAATCCATGTTCAATGAAAACTCAGCACTTTTGCTGATCTAGCAGCTAGCCCAAGCTGAAGAAAGGTCAGTTACTTACTGTTTAATATCTTCAATAGCTTGCTTACGGTGCTGTATTTGGCTCTCAAGCATGTGGATTAATGTGGCTCTTGCCTAAAAGATATTTAAAAAAGTTATATTTACTAAATTGTAATGATGTGGAATAAAAAAAACTAAGGCTCGTACCTGGTGAGGTCGAAGGGAATTAAGAACATGATGCAAGTTCTTGAAAATGAGTGAAATATCTTCTACCCTGCGAGCATACTGAGATGGTCTCTCCACTAAAATATCTGCTAGCTCCAAAATATGGAGTTGAAGCTTTCTGTTGAGGGTCCTTAGCTCCTCCTTGAAGTCTGACATTTATTAAAGTTTTCCAGAGAGATAGCTCGTTAAATCAATGAAGATAAAGGTTGTTCGGTGCTTAGAGTTCAATAAGATTTCCAAAAATACAGGCCAATAAATCAATAAAGATTAATTAGTTCTCAAAGTAAAGATAAATATAATTTCTTCAAGCTATCAGGGCTATCATGGCAGCCTAACAGATCAGAGCATGGCCAAGAGGCCCCGAATCAACAACCTGTATCACACGTTTAACAGCTCGCGCGTGTGCTCGCCTGCGCTCGCGTGTGTGCTGCGTTTGAATTCCCAGCACGCGCGCTCGCCCGCTGATGCCGGCCGGCGCTGACAGCGTGCGTGCTGGGGATGCTCTCACCGTGTGATCATCTGAACTACATATACATCTATTTGGAAATGGAATGGCACTCACCGATATTTGGGCCCTTTGGATAGAGCTGACGGACACCTTGATCCTCCAAGCTTGGCAGCACTGCATCTGTCTAGAGACAATAAAAGCCACAGTCAGTTTAATACAAGTAGAAGCACACCGTATAAAGGAATATGGTAGCCAACATACTGAATAGGTGGTGCCAAAGAGCTGGTATGGTCCATCAATTGGTGGTGGAGGATCTGGCGTAGATGTGGGACCCTGTTTACAATCCTTGTATAGTCGGTAATATGGAGGAGGTGGAGGGTATGCTGATGACGTGGCCATTGCCTGCCACCTTGCTTATTCTGCACAAATCAGATAGAGAATCGATTAAAATTCGTTGTTGTCGCATTATAGCATGTGAAATGTTATTTTGGTTATCTTAAGTTCTGCAGAAAAAAATTAATAAATTTTTTTTAATTTTTTTTTGAGCAAAGCAAAAAATTTAGGCCCTGTTCTTTTCAGCTTATCAGCTTAACGACTTAACGATTTATCTACGTTTTGAAAAGACATACACTTTGATTTTTTTGAATATGTTTTTCGCTGTTTTGAAGGTGGGTCCTAACGCTTTAAAAAGCAAGTCAAACAAAATGGATCCGAATCTCGAGACTACCCCGAGAAGCTCTCAAAATTCAGTCATTTCAGCCGTTCAGAACAGCTCAAAAGAACAGGACCTTAATAATTTCAAATATGGTTTACATGTAACACGGAAGAAAAGCTGGATCATTTTTGCACTAGTGCCACGCCATTTAGATTTATACTTTAGTTGAAAAAGTTAAATATGCAGGCTAACCAACTTCCAAATGCAATGCAAACTGAACCTTTTTTTTTTTTGAAGCACAAACTGAACATTATTATACAACCATATATACCATACTTCATGGAGAAGCTAATTCGACTCATTGACACCGCAAAACGAAGAAATAACCATTCACACCTAATACAACCGATTTTCCCAAGCAAACCAACACAAATGCAAGGACAACTCACACTGATCTAAAATATCAAAGGGCAACTCACATATGATCAGTGTCACAACATAAAAAGTGCTGAATTTTGACTAGTATAATCACACCCGTTCACCGGACCAGCCAAACAATCCACAACCCCGTGCCTATCGCAGCACAGCAATCCCATGAACGAAGCAGGAAGCACAGATGATGGCATGGCCTGCCCTACATCAGGCCCAAGTACCACACCTGTTACCATCAAGAAGATGCACAGAGAGAAAGACGCGGAGGAAGCGAAGCTGAGAGAAGAAGCAGATGCCAATGCAACAGAAATCCCCAAAAATGAGCAAGTGACGAAGGGCCTAGTGGCCTACCAAAGATAGGGCTTAGATACCAGGTCATCGTGTTCCCATGGTCGTATCAGTATCTCCGACGGTGCGAAGGGTTGGGTTTGTGTTGGAGGCAACAAATCGAGATGAGGATCGCAAAGACCGGAGGTAGGGCGGAGTAGGAGGTAAGGAAAAGAGGAAGATGAACAGTCGGAAGTATATCCGGGCGCGCACCTCGCCGGAAGCCGGCGGCGAAGGGGAGAGATGGCGACGGCGACGGCGACGGAGACGACGAGGCCGGTGCGGTGCGGATGAGCTAGGTTTGGATGGTAAGCCCGAGTGTAAACTCAATCTGGGCCGTTTGTTTGCTTGCAATGCAATCGTACGGCACGCGAGGTGACACGGCCGGTGGCTTTTTCGGTTCAACCCTTCTCCCCAGGTTAATATTTTAAAACGAGCCCGACCTTCCGCTTCCGCAAGAAAGGAAAGGAGGGGAAGGAAGCAAAGCACAAAGCCGGCCGTCGCAGCAGCAGCCACTCCCCACTGCACCCGCACGGCGGCGCGAGGAGGCAACAGTGGGGAGAGGGGCGCCGCTCGCCGCAGATCTGAGGCCGCGTTAGGGTTTCTTCGCCGAGGAGAGGAGGGGGAGTAGGAGGAGGTAGAGATGGACGTGGTGAAGGCGGCGCAGCTCTCGGGGAGGACGCTGGAGCGGGTGGTGGTGCACCCGCTGGTGCTGCTCAGCATCGTCGACCACTACAACCGCGTCGCCCGCGACACCCGCAAGCGCGTCGTCGGCGTGCTGCTCGGCACCTCCTCCCGCGGCACCGTCGACGTCACCAACTCCTACGCCGGTAACCACTCCACCTCTGGCCGCTAGGTTTTGCGCGGTTCGGGTTGGCCCAACCGGTTTCCGAAGGATCTGCGCTTCTAGTGGACCTAGGGCTCGCGGAATCGGTCGTGGCTGTAGATGCAGTTAGATCTATTGGCGTGAATTTCCATGTTTTTACCTGATTAGATCTGCAGAGTTATTCCGGTGGTGAGTTACTGAAATTTGTTACTTGCGATGGCGCTTGATTTTTCAGTGCCTTTCGAGGAGGATGACAAGGATCCGAGGATCTGGTTCCTGGACCATAATTACCACGAGTCGATGTTTTCCATGTTCAAGAGGATCAATGGTATGCTGTTTGGAAATCCTCAGATTTGGTGGACTTGACATATGTGGTTGAGTCTGTTGTCCTGATGAGCTGTTACTGGTGCAGCCAAGGAGCATGTTGTTGGCTGGTACAGCACCGGTCCAAAACTCAGGGAGAACGACTTGGATGTGCATGCGCTGTTTAACAAGTATGATTATGTGCCATGGCCATATATCCTGTAATTGTTTGTGAAGTTGTGCATTTCCTATAAATGGTGCTTTGGTTCAAGTATACGATCTCGTTGAAGCTTAGAAAACAAGCATTTAACTTTCTGATCAGGGTAGTATGACCATTTGAAATGTTGTTAAATTGTTATTCATAGCCTAGTTTCAGGTGCTCTCTAGCTTAATACTGTTAATGATAATGACACACAAGAACCAACCTATTTTCCCATGAGCTCAGAACTTTTGCCCTGCTGAACTAGACCTCAAGCTAAAAAAGGATGCTAGTCAAGATTGTCGTGTCTAGCTGCCTAGCTCTGTATTTCATTCTGAAATTTTATCTGCTACTAGCCTGCCAATGGAAGTATTGTCATAGTGAGCCCTTATGGACAAAAGTAAGCCCTATGATATCTCAATTGGATTTGGTTGACTACCTCAATTATCTTTACCACACGATGAACTTGTTGTGTCTAGAGACTCATTAGCTGTAGAACTCAAGACTACATATGGATTTTGATAGCTTAGACGCCTGAGAAAACTGTGGAACTCAAGAGTACATATGGATTTTGTTTGCATACCTTTTAGAGCATACGAGACCAAGGTCCTATGCATGTGAGGTTAGATCCCCAAAGCGTGACATGTAGCAATTAGCTTTGATTTTATTGGTACTTGAACTTCCCCCTGAAATTTATGACACCGTGTCGTACTCTGAGGAGGGTCTCATAGGATTATTTTTTGCAATACTTATCTTTAAAGTAACTTTTCTGTTGACTCGGTCGCAGGATGCTTGTCACTCACTCTTCATAGTATTTAGTTTCAAACTTTCAATTCATACTTCCCACTGGTGCAGCTATGTTCCGAATCCTGTCCTGGTGATCATAGATGTTCAACCCAAAGAGTTGGGAATACCTACCAAAGCATACTATGCCGTGGAAGAGGTTAAAGAGGTAGGCTTGCAATTATAGAGCTGATGATTAAATGATTTATGTTTTGTTGCTCAGCTTCACTAATGAACACAGTTGTCCTTCACAGAATGCTACTCAGAAAAGTCAAAAGGTATTTGTTCACGTTCCATCAGAAATTGCTGCTCATGAAGTTGAGGAAATTGGTAAGACTTATTCAGCTGAAAATGCATGATCATACGTGGCTTTGTGCATGTTAAAGAGGCAACTGTTCAGTCATCAGTCATGTAGGGTACTAGGGTCTTACAATAGTTCTGTTTAAGGCACAAATATGATGATAGCAATGGGTTATTATCTGATATGTGATTTATGGTACCCTCAGGTGTTGAGCACCTTCTGAGGGATGTCAAGGACACAACAATAAGCACACTTGCTACGGAGGTAATACTTAACAACAAAAAAAGGGATTTTCCCCCAGTTCACTGGTTGTCTTATTTGTCCATGCCCCTAATTTATCCTTTATCAATGAAGGTCACCAGCAAGCTTGCAGCCTTGAAAGGATTGGATGCAAGGCTCAGGGAGATCCGGAGCTATTTGGACCTCGTAATTGAAGGGAAGCTCCCACTGAATCATGAGATATTGTACCACTTGCAGGTATGCTTCTCTTATATTGATATGCCTATTATGTGTAATCTCAGGAGTTGCATTCCTCAATTTTCTTGCTTGTGTTTTAATAAATCCCCATTAAGCTTGATTCTCACCACAAAATTTTTCAAGCTCCACTGTGCTTTCATTTACTAATGTTTTAAATCCACCTGCATTATTTAAGGCTAGCAGGATCAACTAGATAATTTTGCTCAGTGTCTATTTATCTGACTTTTGGTCTGTCACACTAAATCACTTCCGCTGTGGGGAAGAAAAAAATGTGATTTTGTAAATCTGAAGTCTCAACTAGTACAACAGGCAAGATTTATATATTATCCTACCATGTAGTTATGCCTGTATTTTTAGAGTGTGTCCATTGACGGCAAAGTTTAATTTGACCCAAAATTTTGTACTGAAGCAATTTTACTCATGCCGTCAATGACCTATCATTACAAAATTTATTGCAGGATGTGTTTAATCTGCTCCCCAATCTCAATGTAAATGAGCTGATTAAAGCCTTTGCAGGTGATCACACATCTTACCATCAATTTGTCAAAATTGAGCAGTTTTTTTTTCTTGCCTTGGTTTTCTTATCACTTGCTACTGTTCTTTTTCCTGCAGTGAAAACAAATGATATGATGTTGGTCATATACTTGTCTTCGCTTATTCGGAGTGTCATTGCACTCCACAACTTGATCAACAACAAGGTATAGTGTTTCTATACGTTAGTTTAAGCTATTTGCTTGTTTCTAGTCCATGCATTCCTTCCTATAGGCTATAACTGATATTCCTCTTCGTGCTGATTCATTCAATGAGGTTTTTCCCCTTTGTTTTTCCCCTTTTTTGGTATAAAAGTTTTTTTGGTTTGCCTCCAGATGCTAAACAAAGAGCATGAGAAGGCCGAGGATTTAAAGGCAACATCTGTACCTACTGCTTCAGGGAGCTAAATGTGCCTGTTTGCCTTTTATTAGCTAGGATCTTTTAATCAACGGGGGCGAAAAGATTTGTTGCATGTAAGAATAGTTGCGTTTGAACCAATTGTCTTGACCTTGAATTTACACTTTGATATTTACTTCATGTACGGTAAGGTCAACGGCAAAACCATACATTATGTGAGCTAGGCCATACCTTTTGAGCTTCTTTCTATCTTGGTCTTGTACTGTTTAATGGGTTGCCTCACGTTTTGCCATGCGGTTTGTCTTACGGCTACATTGTGCACTTGGCACAAACTATTTCCATTATCGCTTGACGAGGTTATAAGTTCGGAAATTGGAGGTAATATTACTATCTTGATGGCTTGGCCTGGCTGTGCCTACTGAACTAGATTGCCGATGGGTTGCGCTCTAAAGCAATCTAATCCCTGTAGATGTCCATAGTTTTCACTGAGATGCATTTGATTTTTGTAAAATTCGGAATTGTTTGGTTTACTTTCATCGGTCTGCAAGACGGCATAGATGCACGTTCCTTGCCCCTGGTTACATTGGCAATACATGTATGAGAGTGTGACCTGATGCCTCCTTCCTCTTCGGCGCAAGCTCTTTTTTTCTCTCATCGTCACGCTGACCCCCTTCACCCTATCTCAGGTCGTCATTGTTGGGATTGATCTCCGTTGGTTAAAAATCTAAGTCATGTGGTGAACTGGTGATCCCCTTGTCCACCATCATTGAACAAACCATAACTAAGTTTGCGATGCATTGCTACCACCATTGTGCTCCCTACAATCCTATCGGCTAGGCTCCCCTCAAAGTGCCAGGGGAGAGGATACGGTGAAACCCAAGTGCTAGCTCGGTGAACCTAAATCATAACACCACAGACACTATCATGCTTCCACAATCTCGCAACTCAGGCTTCCTTCGTAGTGGGAAGGTTGTGGTGAATCCCAAACATAATTCAGTGAACCTGAAATCTAACGAGGGTCGATGAACTAACCTGGCGAAACCTGAACCCTAACCGGTGGCGGAACTCCATCGATGACAACACCTATTCAGAGCTACGAATCTACGATAGTTGAGAGGGACGTTGACAAGAGGGATGTAGTGATGCAGAGTAGCAACAACCTAGTTCAATTTCAAATAAACTATTTAAAAGTATCGATTGAAAACTAGCAAACAAAAAATTTAAAATGGTATATTCCAACATCTGGATTCCTTAAGTTCTAGTTAAATCTACTAGGCACTGGTATAGCAAAGCCCACTAACACTAAAGGCATTAAGCACTAGCCTTTACATTCCTTAATAGGGATGTGGTGATGGTAAGGGTGCTAAAAAATTATATTCCAACATCTATTCTCATATTATTCCCTAATAAATTTCCTTAGTTCTTATAAATTTAGTTAATTTATGTAAATTTTTACAAGTTTGGAAACTAAATCAATTATGTATGGGTTTCAATTGATTTAAAATATACAATATTATGGCATGTTTATTGATAGCATTATCCTAGCCCTACCCAATACTATTCATGCACTATTCAATCATCGTTCTACTTTCCACTGTACAAACCATTCAAAGTAACAATTTGAAATGATTTTGTTGAGACTTTGTAGGTTCTTTTCTCAAAAATGTTTTCGAACAATTTATTTAGCCTTTTATACCTCTTTTTAGAGGTCACTAATTTTTTCAACAACAACAAAAACTAAACCGAAATCAAGAATCAAAGAGGCTGTCATATGGTTGAAACAACAAAAGAAATAAATGAGTCACCATTGACTATGCTCTCGCATTTCGACCAATGTCCGCCGCCATATCCGTTCATAGTACTAGTATTCATAGCCGATACACTTTTCCTACTGTATCCGTATGAGAGATGCATATTTTCAGTTTCATTCCGCTACACTACGGCCCTGTTCTTTTGAGTTGATCTGAACAGTTGAAATAACTAAACTTCGAGAGCTTCTCGAGGTAGTTTCGAGATTCGGATACATTTCGTTTAACTTGCTTTTTGAAGCATTAGAACACACCTTCAAAACAACGAAAAAAGGGCTCAAAAATCTTTAAGCATATATGTTTTTAAAACGTAGATAAGTCGTTAAGCTATTAAGACGTTAAGCTGTTAAGCTGAAAAGAACTGGGCCTACGTTAACCCCGCCTTCGCCGTGCATCGCCGGAGCGAACAATACAGCCGCTTGCTCTCCGCCGAGCGCCGGCGCGGATCCGCCAACCCTCCGCCCCCGCTTCCGTCATCCCGTTCGGGTGCTCGCCGGCGAGCTCGTAATTCGTAGCAAATCTTCGCGAGCATCCACCGCCCACCAACCAACTCCCCTAATCCCTATGGCCTTCTCCTCTGTCTCATGGCCGTTTCGCCGCCGGGGCAGCGGAGGCGGGGGCGGGGGCGGGGGCGGGGGCGGCCCGAGCGAACCCCCCGCCTCCTCCGCCGCCGCGGCCGAGGCAGACGAGCAGGAGCTGGGCGTGACGCCGCAACTCCTGGGCTTCATCCGGACGCTCTCCTCCGACACCTTCAAGTCCTCCGCCCTCCAGCTCCAAGGAGCCTCCCCGGATGCGGCCACGGGAGACCTCACCGCCTGGCAGGAGCGGCATGCCGTGCTCGTGCTCTCCAAGGCCAAGGTGGGGTTCCCACGGATCCGTCCGCCTCGCCGTCGCCCACTCCTGCTTCCATCCACCTATGAGGTGCTCTTAAGTCTTAACTGCGGCAAGGATTGCGCGCCGGCGGCGGCCTAGCTGCGGGCCGGGGCGGAGGAAGGTGACGGCGCACGGCGGAGAGGATCGCCGACGAGGAAGGGAGGGGTGTAGGTGCTTGGAGATGCTTCGGGGAGGCGAGAGGAAGACGATGGCGGCGCGGATTGGGATCGGGGAGGGCTGGGGAGGCGCGGCGCCATTGAGGTGGATCGGTGGGGAGGGAGACACGGCGGCGGTTAGCTCCGGTGGGGGAAAAAGGGGCAGCGGAGGGGTTCGGCAGCGCCGCCCCTCGCCGTCGCCGGCCGCCGCCCTGCCGCCGGCCGCCGCCGCTTGGGGAGAGAGACGGGGGAAGAGGAGAGAGACGGGGGGAGAGAGGAGAGAGAGAGGGAGAGCTGGGAGGAAGAGGATGGAGTGAAGAGGCTGACATGTGGGCCCCACATGTCAGTGCCCATGTGACATGGCATGCTATGTCACTGAATTTGACCACCTCATATCCTTTGGGACCTGCATGACCCACTTACACAACTTTAGGTACTGGAATATGCAGTTTTCATGATTTGAAACCTATGTGATCGCTCGGAACAATTTCAGGTACCTATAGTGCAATTTACTCAAAAAAAAAAAAACCGGAGGGCTAGTATTCATAGCCGATACACTTTTCCTACTGTATCCGTATGTGCATATTTTCCGTTTCATCCCGCTACATTAACCCCGTCTTCGCCGTGCATCACCGGAGCTTACAATACAGCCGTTTGCTCTCCGCCGGGCGCCGGCGCGGATCCGCCAACCCTCCGCCCCCGGGCCCCGGTTCCGTCATCCCGCTCGGGTGCTCGCCGGCGAGCTCGTAATTCGTAGCAAATCTTCGCGAGCATCCACCGCCCGCCAACCAACTCCCCTAATCCCTATGGCCTTTCGCCGCCGGGGCAGCGGAGGCGGGGACGGGGGCGGAGGCGGCCCGAGCAAACCCCCCGCCTCCTTCACCGCCGCGGCCGAGGCAGACGAGCAGGAGCTGGGCGTGACGCCGCAACTCCTGGGCTTCCTACGGACGCTCTCCTCCGACACCTTCAAGTCCTCCGCCCTCCAGCTCCAAGGAGCCTCCCCGGATGCGGCCACGGGAGACCTCACCGCCTGGCAGGAGCGGCATGCCGTGCTCGTGCTCTCCAAGGCCAAGGTGGGGTTCCCACGGATCCGTCCGCCTCGCCGTCGCCCACTCCTGCTTCCATCCACCTATGAGGTGCTCTTAAGTCTTAACTGCCGAGTGCTTCGTGTAGGAACTCGCCAAGATCCGGTACGATCTGTGCCCACGCCACATGAAGGATAAGCAATTCTGGAGGATATACTTCCTGCTTGCCAAGAGCTATACCTCACCGTAAGCTCATATCTTAAATTCACATGCGTGCATGCAGTGTTCCTTTTGCAGAGCTCAATCAGTAAAATTAGCCACCCAATTTAATATGAACCTCTAACTTCATAATAGCATTTCAGTGACTCAGTTTCTTGGGGGGTCAAAGTTCAATATAGACATGTAGTCCATGCAGTTCCTTACTGTGCATCTAAGTAATTCCAATGCAAAACATAATAATCTCCATTGTGCATGGAATATTTTTTTCTGTCCTTGTACATATACTGTTAGCATCTGCATCTGAAATTATATTATGTTAAATTTGAGTCTATCTAGCTCCATAAGTGCAAGATTTTAAATATTTCAGATTATCATGTATAGTGTGAGACTGTGAGCTCTGTTTAGGAAAGCCTTCTGTTGAGAATTGATATGTAATGCTTTAGCTAGAGATAGCTATACCATTTATAGTGTGAGCCTGTGATTTCTGTTTAGGAAAGCCTTCTGTTGATAATGATATGTAATACTTTTGCTAGAGATATCTGCAGATGGTTCTATGAGTTCACTTGTTTTTTGATCCCATATAATTTTTCTTCAACTCAGTTCGATGCAATGTTCCTGCTGTATCATGGAATGGTGATGTTATGAGATTCAACACATGTTACTGCCTCAGATTACAGTAAAGGGTTGTTTAATGCATAGATAATCTGGAAAAAGAATTAGCGCTCCCTGATCGGTCTCAAAGATGTATGCGACAAGTCGTCTCAGGCTTTAAAAATCTACTACTGAAGCTGTCTGTAGGGTTCTTTTGACACACACTCATGTTGTTGATAAAAAATACAGAGTTTTCTATGTTTAGAATAACATAATGGGCAATCATGTATAGTGGTAGACCAAAATAAATATTTATAGTTACCGTTTCTGCAGCATTGTGTCAAATTTGCTATCATGCGTTCTCATCAACAACCTTCTAGCATGCCATGTCAACACCCATCTAACATATCACTGTGACAATTCAAAGATAGGACTACTCCAACTACTATAGAATATTCTCCTCTCCTGCTATGGATTATTTACAACATCGACGCCTGAAACTCGTGTTCTGTTTTTAGGTATGAGCTACGTGCCATTCAGAAAGAAAAGATCAGAAGTTTGGAAACAGAAAACAGTATGCCAGAAAATGTGATTACTTTTGAGGTGGAGATGCAAGAACCAAAATGTGGTAGAGAATCTCATATGTTAACAGTCGATTCAGAATCTCAAGATTTATAGTTGGCGGTGCTGGCAGAATATTAGGTAATTGCTGAAAGTGACAAATTGATGGCTGGTTTATTCTGTATCCAGAGCTCGTATTCCCAGTTGAATAACCCAGGCTTCAAAACTGCTGCAGAAATTGTCCATATGCATGGCCGAGTGTAGATTGCAGCTTCTGGATGGATGGAGATCTGTCGAGTGTGCCATCAGTTTTTTCCTGTACATGTAACCAAACCTTGAAATCAAGGGACTTATACAGCGCAGCTTCTCCTGATAGTTTAGATGTTCGTTTGCTGTGCAAATCCCATACAGCATGCAGCTTCTGCTGATAGTTTAGACATAGCAGATGTTTGTTGGCTATGCACTCACAGGTAACTTGATGGGAACTTGACTGTGATCTTGATGTCAAAGTTCAGAACTATGTTTTTTGTGTGTGTGTTTTTTCCCCTTACTATTCAAGACAGTGACGCATTGCTTTCTGTTTGGATGCTGAACTGCAGCATTTTTTACCCATGTTGAGTTCATTTCATAGATATTTCTAGTTGCATTCCCTCCCATTGAAGGCATGAGAATTGAGAAGGCATTGCCCATGCATGTGAAGCAAAAGCTTCCTCTAAAACTGGAATCAAGATTTTAAGACTCGAGAGCATCAGCACACAAAGTTGCAGATTCCAACTACTATTCTGCACTTTTGGGAATATCATGCTGCCCAGTTCGGTTAATGGTATTCAAGTGATTCTTAGACAAGACAATACAGGTAACGAAAAAAAATGTACATCGCCAAGCAAAGCGACAGTGAGATCACACACCATGCACATGTTTACACCAAACGTCACAATTACTTTGTGATAATGTGTCTTTGACCAACTACTGCAAAATTGTATTAAGTAGCTCATTACGCATGAGAACGTTAGTCGTTGAGCTGCATTACAGAACATTGCCATGCCCGTTACAGAATATTGCCATGCCCGTTACATAAAGCAAGTAGATCTGCAACATAAATACCTCAACATATCTGGTAACATATCTGATTCAGGGCCCATAAATTTCCACAAAACAATCAAAATTTTCAAGCCATGGCATCATAATCGTCAAAGGTATCATTGTATTCCATGACTTTTTTCTTGATCTTTGAGGAATCTACCCAGGTGATGAAGTCCTCCATGTTCCTGGTTACAAGAAAGGCTGGATCGGTGACTGTCTCTGGACCTACACGCACATGTCCTTGTTCAATGTATGTCACAGCCTCTTTAAGCTGCTCCGCAAACTTGAGCTTCATCATAACCGTCGCCAGTCTCCGCCTAAAATTTAGCAAACAATATGGTATGTCATGTTTCCAACAACATAACTACTACGGTAACTAATAAGTTATTAGGCAAAATTGCACTCATTTAGCTTGGCCAGTGTTAAAACATGAAACAGTTGAATAGTAGCATGGTGCACTCTAGAACACCAACAGTAGCTTAAAAATAAAATCAGCTGACAAATAAAATGCGCCGTTCCAACCTGCAGAAGGAGCTCACTGAAAGCTTTGCACATTTCTCCAAGGACTTTTTTGTTGGAATTACACCCATGTTATACCTGAAAATTCGAGAAGCTTTCTCAGGTACACACATGAGTAGAACAGCACAACAGAAAAGCTAAAAATAAGAACAAACAAAGCAAGAAATTTATATGGTTTTGCTCAAGGGGAAATAGCTTCAAATGCCAGCTAATAAGGTGGCATACTTATCCAAAACAATAATACAGCAAGATTCATGATGCGGTCAATTCATCGTGATGCTCAAGAAACAAGGATTAGCACATCACATGGTCTATGACATAAGTTAGTGCAAAGAAAAGAAGTTTGGAATTCAAAAACAAGCTAGACTAAATATTGGAGCACGTGCTCTGACATAAGCAGCAAGTATAAGGATTCAAAGAAATGCTAATAACCATACTGAGAGTTATCCAAGCAAGTCTTTGCCACCACGTATATCGTCAAAAAGAAATTCTAATAAAAATAGTTAAGTACTGATACTCTGTAAGTTAACATAGGACGAAAATACACTCAATTTCGCAAAACCATAACAACAGGCAGTATCCCTGTAGCTTTCCTCATATGCCTCAGATAGTAAACTAGTCTAGTTCTACTGTGTTATTGCTCTTCCCTGAAACACTACGCAGGTCTTACTTATATTTAACTACAAGACTACAACAATTCAAAAATTACCAGAGATAAAGTGGGAAATTCATAGTGCTGAGGGTTTACGACGTCAGACCGACACAATCCTAATTGTCCAGCCCAGAAGGTCACATAAAAAAACGCAATGAGCAAGTTACAGCCAATTGCAGCAACTTACAGCTTATCAAGCAGCATGTCTGTCATCTGGATTCTGAAAGGGTCCCTTGGATCCATTTGTTTTATAATGTTAACGAGCTTTTGCACCATCAAGCATATCCCGTTATACCTATAGCCACAGAACAAATACAGGAGGCACCATTCATGACCAATGTTCGGACAAGATCAGTCACACGAAACAGGGGACACTGGAATCGGATTCGAACCAGGAAATAAACTAGGAACCGGTATCGATTGATAAGCGAGAGAGGGTGGGGAGAGGGGATCATTGGTGGGTACTTCTTGTAGTCGTCCCTCTCGACGAGGACGTAGCGCTGCGTGATGATGGCGTCACGGTGGCCGTCCTCCCTAATCCACTCGAGGAAGTTGGTCTTCTTGAGGAGCTTCTTCTCGTGGCCCTTGAGCTTCCTCATCCTTCACGCTGCAAGCAACCAATCGGTGAGAGGAGACTGAAGACTCCCTGGCTCCCGTGAATGTTCAAGGGATTTAGGGTTCATCATCAAAATTAAAAAAACTAAATTATATTTATTGAAATGCTCACAAACTATTCCGTCGAATGCGGATCAAATCCGAGATCACACGACAGAGGGGAAAACCAAACGAGAGCGAGCGAGCGAGAGAGAGAGAGAGAGAGAGAGGCGGCACTGGATCTGAGATCCAGAGGAGGTGAGGCAGCGGTACCAGAGGCGAGGCAACGCACGGCGGCGAGGCGGCGAGGAAGAGGCAACGCACAGCGGCGAGGCGGCGCCAATGAGGAGGCAACAAGCGAGCGAGGCGGACAGAGGCGGCGGACTGGCGGCGTCGTGGAGGAGGCGACGACTAGGAGGCATCGGCAATTCGGCGTATGCGAGGAGAGGAGGACATAGGACATGGGCCAGCGAGACCTGGCCAGCCCGGTCCAGCGCCCGGCCCATCCGTTTGTCGGGCTGGCCGAGCCTAGGCCCGACGAAAACACAAATTAAGGCCGTGTTTGTTTCAGCTTAAAGTTAAGTTGAGTTTTACTATATCAAATATTGTTTTTTTTATAATGTCTACATGTTGTATTAATTTGTAGTTCTTCTCAAGATTATAAAACTATTTTTAAATTTTTTAGAATTATTAGACCACTTTTTAAGTACTATCAATTTTTGCTATAGTAAAACTCAACTTTATTCAACGTTGAAACAAACAACGCCTAAATTGTAGTTGGGATGTACTTCGCCCAGTTTTTGAAACCCGATTGTTTAGGCCGAGATGAGCTTGGGCATGGTACGTTGGGAGCAGGCTTTTTCAAGCCCCGCACGGTCCGGTGAGCAACAACTATGGTGGAAACGTTTTTTCAAAAAAAAACAACACAACACCTAAATCGACTAGTTAACATCACCCGCAATCAAAACATAAATATGGTCTCAAAAATTCTCGAGCCACGCATTACACATACACATGTCCATCCTCCTGTTGGCTAATTCTCATAATAGCAATTTCATAACTGCTAAATTACAAGTCTTGAACAATAAGTAACAGAACTAACAGTGAAATTGCAATAAAGTAATCATATGATCGACTGAATAATAATTATATTTGCATATCGAGTTGTTTGGTTGGAGGTTAGCTTTGCATAATTGTAACATCCCCAAAATTTTCAAATTTTGCAAGAAAATTTTTCGCAAAAAATAATATTCAAGTCCCCAAATCAATATTCACATTAGTCCACGTCACCCAGATTATTTTAGCCGTTCGATCAATGGTGGGACCAAATTATAACGACCTAGATTAATTAAAGAAATTCTCACATAAATTAAGAAAAAACTAAAATAAAAATCTATGCCTCTGTTTCTTGTGGGGCCGGATTATAAAGGCTTAAATTAAAATAAAAAAAATTGAAATTTGGATTAAATACTAAAGATAATATAATATAATATGATTATTTTAACCATTTGATCAATTGTGGAACCAAATTATAACAGCATACAAAGAAATTCTCACATAAATAAAAAAAGATCTACGCCGATGATTTTGTGGGGCCGGATTATAACAAATTAGATTAAAATAAAAATATTAGAAATTCGAATTAAATACTTAAGATGATATAGTATGATTATTTTAGCCGTTCGATCAACTGTGGGACCAAATTATAACGACATAGATTAATCAAAGAAATTCTCACATAAATAAAAAGGATCTACGTTGCTGATTTTTATGGGGCTGGATTATAACGAATTAGATTAAAATAAAAAAATTAGAAATTCAGATTAAATACTAAAGATGATATAATATGATTATTTTAGTCGTTCGATTAACTGTGGAAACAAATTATAACGGCCTAGATTAATCAAAGAAATTCTCATATAAATAAAAAAAATAAAAGATCTATGTGGCTTTGATAAAATAAATTAGAAATTCAAATTAAATACTAAATCTGATATAATATATTATAGATAAACTTCAAATCTGATCCGATATATTAGAGATAGATTATGAGTTAGAGATAAACTATATATGTCGAAACAAATCTATCCGCGCAAACGCGCAGGTCACTTCATCCGACTCCTTTGCCCTGCACAGCACACAGGCTTCTGTGATGTTTATTTATTTACTTATTTGTTTGGGTATAATTGGACGTAATAACTTCGTATAGCATACATTATACGAAGTTATACGATATTTTACACTGCAAGAACCTTTGCTGTCGATTTTCTCCGCAAACCTCCTCCCCTCTATTCTCCTTCCTCCCCAAATTTTCTCGGCGTGCCTCTACCATAGCGTCTGTAGCCTCAACGCTTGTCTTACGTTTTCCGAACACCATGTCGATCAATCAAAACCTAATTCTTGGTGCTGGTGTCGATCCACCGCCAACTCCACCCATCGGTTGTCGCGCTCCTTAGCTGCAGTGATGTCTGTATTTTCTCGCCACCTCGCTATAATTTTCTTCCACAATCGGTCCATTGCCTTCCTATCCTTCCTCTAATCACCCACGGGCATAAGATCAATATGAACCAGAACCTTGAGATGGAAGACGACGATGACATCGGTGCTAGCTCTACATTGTGTTAGGAAGACGAAAGGAAAACGCTCCTGTACTATAATCTCTCCATTTTTTTATGTTTGACACCTTTAACTTTTGAGCACGTCTTTAACCATTCGTCTTATTTAAAAATTTAGTGAAAACATACAAAAATAAGTCATGCTTAATGTATTTTTATCGATAAAACAAATCATAACAAAATAAATAATATTTACATAGTACTCTATCCGTTCCAAATTGTAGTCCATTATTGACTTCTGAACAAGACTTTTGACCATTCGTTTTATTCAAAAAATTAGTGTAAACATGCAAAAATATAAGTCATGCTTAAAGTATGTTTAATGATAAAATAAATCACAACAAAATAAATAACGAAAACACTTTGGACCGGACGGCCGGTGCATCTGGTGAGTGGCGAGCGTACCCGCACGCATCCACGGCTTTGTGCGCTGGCCTGCATGCCGCTGCATGGCCACGCACGCACAACATCAACACACATCGCACTGCATGCACGCACAGCACAGTGAACTCTTGTTTTCATTTGAATGGCCATATTTTTTGACTGGGTGGTCCAATCCACAAACCGTTTGCGCCAACGTGTTCCTCGTATTTTTCGAACAAAACACGATATATGTTGCCATATAACTCTTCAAACTTATCTGGTGAAACTTGGGGTTCGCCTACTGAAACTTGGGTTTCACCTAGTAAAACTTGGGTTTCTTACTCGTAAAACTTTGCCGAACTGTCAAGTTTCATCAGGTTTCATCCAAGTTTTTTCAAGTTTTATCAGAACACGATCAAGTTTCATCAAAACACGGACAAGTTTCGCTAGTATAGATGTAAGTTTCATAAGTGTCTTCTCCTAGTTCACATCAAAAAATTAAAAAAGTGAAAAATTCAAAAATTCAAAAAGTATATAAAATGGGTTGCTCTCGATTTTAGAAGAATTATGAAATTTATTTCACGTATTTTGAACACTGTTTGTATTTTGTACAAAAATCAGAAGTTTAATCAAACGACGACAAATAACTCCTCTGCATGCAGTCGGGCGTCTGTGCATGTGCGCTACGCCGGATACGCTTTGTAGCCGGTGATCCGACGGCTGGGAAGGGCAGGGACGTGAGCACACGCACGCAACGTCGGATTGGCGCGGTAGCCGGCGGTCCAACGCACGCGGTTGGTCCGGCGCGCGGGCGTCCGGACGGACGTCCGGACGATGGCCCTCGCCATATTATTACATTTTTTTGAATAAGACAAATGGTCAAATAGAATATATAAAAGTCAACGGTGAACTACAATTTGAAATGGAAGAAGTATTTTTTAATAAGCCAAATAGTACAAGATGTGCTAAAAAATCAAAAGCTTGAAGAAAAAAAAAACGGAGGGAGTATTTGGGAGAAGGAAAACTATTTTGGGAGCCAATCAAATCAAAGCCGTGGTAAAGAAACAAATCAATGCTGAAACAGGCCAGTCTCACACTGCCCTCCGTTGGCCCTCCTGCCCCGCACGTGCGACCGGTGGCCACATGCTTGCAAGGAGCGAACGGAAAAGGCGAAGGGCGAGAGGACGAGCCGCGCAGGGGAAAGGATCAAAGGACTACGGACGGAGAGGCCGGTGAGGTGGGTGCGGCCGCGGCGTGCGCCTGGTCCACGGCGCCGTGCCGGCCCGGGCATCGGCACACATGCGCCCGGGCCCACGCTCCACATGCAACGCTGGCCCACTGCGCAGTAAAAAGTACACCAGCCAGAGAGGGGGCTCATCACGAGTCGCCGACTCCTTTGCCCTGCACAGCACACAGGCTTCTGTGATGTTTATTTATTTACTTATTTGTTTGGGTATAATTGGATCAACAGGGGCCACTGCAGATGGCTTGTCCCTCCCTTGCTTTGCCTGGTCTTTCCAGGCTCGGCTAAACCCAGTAATTTTTCACACATAGAGAGAGAGAGAGATTTCAGACAGAAAGATAGAGAGAGGAGAAAAAAGAAGTGAGAATCTTACAAAGCTGTAACTGAAAAGTCAAGCAATGTTTACTGACTACCACTACAAAAGTCAGTAGCTAAGTGTTACCAGTAATATTTCCAAAGTGGGTGGCGATACCGTTTACAGAGAAAAAATCATTCGGAAAGGGTCGCCTTTTGTGAGCATTGGATACCTTTCCAAGCCTGATCAGACGAAAACGAAACTAAAAGTACTGCATTAGTGGTTGACAGATAAAACTGAATTTGCTAGTAGTTGGGAATACTTAAGTTGCAGTGTTATTAGTTATCAGCTATTATTCCATCGTAGCTGGCCGATGATAATTCCATAATCATTCTGGACCAGCCTAGCGACAGCGTAGACACAAGTATTCTAACTCCCATTCCGTTCTTTTTCCAGATAACTAAAAGGAGAAGATGCCATGTCAAATTCTTTTTAAAATTAAGCTAGGCATGCAACCTAAGTACAATTCAAAAGTAAGAAGCTTCATCTCATACAGTCATACTCAGATGTAGTGACAAGTACAGGCAGTACAATACTGAAATCACGGAAGAAAAGAAGATATTAGTGCTAGCTTCACTTGCAAATGGCAATGTGACCGGTGTTAACCAAGAAAAAAATTGATGGTTCCGCTTCACTTGCAATGGTGGCCGAGTCGCCGTAGACAGTGGTACAGGTTATTTACAAGGGTGAATTATTGAGTGAGCGAAAAAAAAAAGAGGGGAGAAGAATAATAATCCTAATCTCCGCCACTAAATAATTTTAATCCCGGATTTTTAGGGGAATGAATGGATGACTAGACTAGGCCATCTCAAAACCCAAAGACTTTCTCAGCCATCTCCACCGCCTCCGGCCGGCCGCCGGCCGATCTCCGCCACGCCGCGCCTCAGCTCCACCTCCTCTCGAACAGCAATGGAGGGAGCAAAAGGAAGGAAAGATTCAAAGGAACACGAATGGTCGCGGTTAGCTAAGCTAAATATCGTTGGATGGTTCACCACACGGCCTTGTCGGCGGCGATGCCGCGGAGGAGCGGGAGGGCCTCGCCGACGGCGCAGCAGCAGGAGGAGGAGGAGGAGAGCGCGCCGCTCTGGAGGTCCTCGAGGGTGACGAAGCGCGCGGCGGCGGACGGCGAGGAGAGGTGGCGCAGGACATGCTCGAAGAGGCCCTCGTCGCAGGGGAGCGCGATGGGGCCGCACGCGCCGGACGCGAACCCGAACTCCTCCTCCGCCTGCCGGAGCAGCTCCCGGAACACGGGGTGGTTGAGGTGCGCCGCCCGCACCACGAACCGCCGCGACGCGCCGCCGACGCACACCGCCACGTGCCCCGCCGGCACCGCCTCCCCCGCAGCCGCGCGCGCCGCCGCCCGGGACCGCCACCGCCTCAGCGTCTGCCGGAGCCAGACGATGTACCGGATCTTGCTGCATTTCGCCATCGGCGCCGACGACGCGGTTGCGGCAGTGGCGAGCTGCTGCGCTGTGCAGTGCTGTTTGGTGGGGTTAACGGCGCGGGGGAGAGCAGAGGCGGAGACGAGTGGCCTTTTGAGCGGGCAGTGGCGAGGACGATTTATAGGACAAGACGAGCGGGCGCGTCCACTTGGCCTCATCAATCATCATAAAGAAATTTTGCTACGTGATGGGGATGGGACTTTATTCTGTTCCATTTTGCATTTTCTACTGCTAGTACCTCCTAGGTTTGGATGTTCAATGTGTTGTGCCCTCGGTTCAGGTATCCTGCATGGAGATATATCTAATTTCGAAATTGTTTTAACATCGCCCTTGGATTTTTGGAGTTAATAATCTCGCTTATGGGGACATTCCATGCAACGGTAGAGGAACCGAATACCGCATGCTATTTAGGTTAATGGCAAGTCTAGTGATACCTAATTTAAAGTCAACCTATCAGGCTATCACCGTAGCAATAAAACAAAAGAGAAAAAACTAATAAATAGTGTTGAATAATGTTAAATCCATTTAAATTTACGAAATTGCTCAATAGCAGCCATCTGGGCGGCGGTTCACTCGTTCATGCGACTGCCTCCCTTTCTTGCCGGCGCAGGCAATTTTTGCATGGGGGAGGGGCAGCGAGAGGGAGAGAGCACCTGCGGCCGTTGCCGTCTTCCTTCTCACCGGCGACCGTCGCGCCGCCTTCGTCCTATTCCCCGGCGACCGTCTCGTCGGGTTAGGGTTCGGGGTTGGGGTTGGGGATCTCCTTGTCGCCGGGCTTAGAGGGATGGCCGGGGGAGGCGGCGGCCTGGCGGTTGGTTGGGGATGAAGTGAAGGCGGTGACGGAGGCGCCGCCAGAGCCGTGGGAGGGGGTGAAGGCGGTTGGGGCGGCGGCGGCGACAAGGATGGAGGAGGAGGGGCGCACGCGTGGGAGGGGGGGAGAGAGAGAGACGCAGGGCGTCGGGAGAGAAGAAGGGGAAATAGAGAGAGAGAGAGAGGATGGGAGATCTAAGCAGTTGGATTGAGATCCAACGGCCTAAAAAATCGCCTGGGCACCCTTGTTGGGACACAGGCGACTTTGAGGAATTCAATTCCTTAAATTTAAACGTCATTAGACATGTTCTTATGAGTCATTCATTCGATACTGTGTTGTAAGGAGAATATGCCCACCCATGCTGGCCACCCATGCAATACGGTGAGCAACGACAAAGCAAGGCAGAAACCATGTTGTCTGGATCAGCCTATTCAGCCAGAGCAAAGGCCATTAAGTGTATTCGCCTCGCCGATCTTTACCCTAAGAGGTGAGTCAAAGTCGACTTCATGGTTGTTAGTATGGAGCCAATCTATGCAAAGCCTTGGCGGAGAAATCACATCTTCCTTTTTTGCTTCAGGGCGCTTGCTCCGTGAACCAACAGGTTGCCATGCTGACCAGTGTCATCGCGTCCTGAGCGGGGAGGCTCAATTTGGGAGACAAGGAACTTAGGAGACAAGCCATACTATGGAGACCCACAGCATGTTAAGAGACGCAACATTGGATGCTTCCCACAAGGGACAAGGCGTAAAAACCCACCTTGTGTAAATTCAATTTGGAACCCCACTTTATTACGACGGTAGGAGGACATTTTATTTCTCCCCTCCTAATATGATGTGGAATAACCTACCTACCATGGAAGAAGAAAAAAGTAATGGCACTGTAATTATTTTATGGCAAAGATACCATAGAGCTCTTAGGGTATTGCTTTTCAGGAACATTTATGTCTATCCAAGACTATAAGCGAAGCTTAACTAAAAAAGGGACACACAGTTGTAATTAATAGGAAATAATTACTTTTAAAAAAGATGTACTAGCAAGATTTCGCCTATAATATTACGCTCCTCATAAAGAGTTGTGCCTTGCTACCTCGTTCATTGCTCCACTAGGAATCGGGTAGCCGCTAGGGAGTGAAGACAGAAATGTGTTTTACTAATTTGGGTTGGCGACATATATTTAAAGCCATGTACATTTTACATCATAGATCGAACAAAGTTCCATTTATAAATAAAATAAAAACCGGATAGATCTGCAAATGGCATTTTTGTATGAATGAATTCACTGCATTTTAATTACAAAATAGTTGATAGCTCTAAAAACGCACTATGTGTCGCTCTGTTTTTGTTGATCTGTACAAGTTTATAGCACGTTAAACACAGACATTTTATTTAAGCTCAAGAATCCAAATGAGAAGCGGAAATATCACAGAAAGGATATTCTGTTTGAATAACTTCGTAGCAGTTGGTTACAATTAAGTGGATCTGTTTAAAGTAAATGATCAAGTCCCACCGATAAATGGCATGTGCACACTAACATGGCATGCCTCACATGCAAAACTCGATTTCCCATGCGTGTATAGCAAATCTCTTCATCGCGCCGCTTATTAATTCTTTGGGTCCTTGATTTTTCGCGTGTATATATAGCATGAGCCCGTATATTGGGATGGGCCGACGATATCCTCATCAAGTATTTTCTATGGAATTACACACATTGGGACATAATCAGCCATGAACGCATCATGGTCATGGATCATGCACTACTTGTGCACTTTCTGAAAGAGGAATCGCGAGGTGGCTGACATGGCACAGTCGAGCATATCTTGGCATCTTGCAAACGTGTTCGCCGCTCAGGTCATCGCCTCCAGGGACACTGCACCAAGCTCCTCACTGTTCAGCTAGCTACTCGCAGAACAAAACCAAACACATATCCGTGTGTATACTCGACACAATATTGCTGATGCGTCGCTACAGTAGCTAGCTGGGCTCGCAGGCTCGCACGCTATATATGGATCGAGCGGTCACATCACACCGGCTGTGCCGAGAGAGGGAATCGTTTCGTCTGAGGCCCCAGCGTGGTGGGCCCCGTCGGTCAGCGGGACATGTCAGGTGGCCCGAGCGCCGCGCGCGTGGACGCGGCCGGGCGCTGTCCGTAGCTGGGCAGGCAGTCAATCCGGGTACATGTGCCCGAATTTGGTCTTTCTGATCGAGCGATCCCTCGCCAGATTTCGCGCCGGCGCGCTTGTAGCTTTCAATGATCGCCACGCAGATTTCATCATTTCAGGCCACGCCTATGCGCCGATGCGCGGATGCACACCACTCTGGTCTCTGGCTATTCGCCTATTCCTACTATAGAAAATTAGAAATGCAAATCTGCCGATACATGTGTCCGTGAACGGTATACCGTTTGAACAGTACAGAAGTTTCATGTTGTGTTTTATAATCATTTCATGTGTGTTGTGTTTTATAAGTGTTTTACACGATGTTTTATGAATATTTTACACGATATTTTTCACGTGAAACACATATACCGCTCGAGCTGTATATCATCCGCTAGCAGCACTGCTATTGTTTTTAGGTAAAGTTCCATATACTTCTCACCCTCTCCCACCCTTTGAAGAAAAATCTTTTTTGTATTTTTCACAATTTCTCCCCTCCTAGTATGATGTGGAATAACCTACCTACCATGGAAGAAGAAAAAAGTAAGGGCGCCACTGTGGTTATTCTATGGCAAAGATACCATAGAGCTCTTAGGGTATTGCTTTTCAGGGGCATTTATGTCTATCCAAGAGTATAAGCGAAGCTTACCTACAAAAAGAGGCACACAGTTGTAATTAATAGGAAATAATCACTTTAAAAAAAAGATATACTAGCAAGATTTCGCCTATAATATTACGCTCCTCACAAAGAGTTGTGCCCTGCTACCTCGTTCATTGCCCCACTAGGAATCGGATAGCCGATAGGGAGTGAAGGCACAAATGTGTTTCACTAACTTGGGTCGGCGACATTTATTTAAAGCCATGTACATTTGACATCATAAATCGAACAAAGTTGCATTTGTAAATAAAATAAAAAACCGGATAGATCTGCAAATGGCATTTTGGTATGAATGAATTCACTGCATTTTAATTACAAATAGTTTTTTAGTAAAGGTCAGGAGAACTACCATCTATTCAAAGAAAAAGAAGAATTGAATACAGGGGTTCAAAGATCTCAGGTAGTAAGGTACTATATTACAAGTTTGGCACCCGCTCTACCCAAAGGCGGATGTCGTCTAACAAAAAACTAAGGACAATATCGGGAGGACGCTCCAAACGTTTGAAGATCCTTGCGTTGCGCTCAAGCCAGACATGCCATAGAGTTGCCAACAGAACTGACCCGGCCCTTTTGGTGCCGCCACATTTTAATTACAAGTTGATAGCTCTAAACACGCACTATGTGTCGCTCTGTTTTTGTTGATTTGTACAAGTTTATAGCACGTTAAACACAGGCATTTTATTTAAGCTCAGGAAACCAAATGAGAAGCGGAAATATCACAGAAAGGATATTCTGTTTGAATGACTTCGTAGCAGTTGATTACAATTAAGTGGATCTGTTTAAGCGGGCGGTGGCGAGGACGATTTATAGGACAAGACGAGCGGGCGCGTCCACTTGGCCTCATCATAAACAAATTTTGCTACGTGATGGGGAATTGGGGATGGGACTTTATTCTGTCCCGTTTTGCATTTTCTACTGCTAGTACTTCCTAGGTTTGGGTGTTCAATGTGTTTTGTTCTCGGTTCAGCTATCCTGCATGGAGATATATCTAATTTCCAAATTGTTTTAACATCGCCCTTGGATTTTTGGAGTGAATAATCTCGCTTATGGGGACATTTCCATGCAACGGTAGAGGAACCGAATACCGCATGCTATTAGGCTAATGGCAAGCCTAGTGATACCTAATTTAGATTTTAGAGTCAAGTAGTCAACCTATCAGGCTATCATCGTAGCAATAAAATGAAAGAGAAAAAACTAATAAATAGTGCTGAATAATGTTAAGTCCATTTAAATTTAAATGTCGTTAGACATGTTCTTATGAGTCATTCATTTGATACTGTGTTGTAGGGAGAATATGCCCACCCATGCTGGCCACCCATGCAACACGGTGAGCAACGACGAAACAAGGCAGAAACCATGTTGTCTGGATCAGCCTATTTAGTCAAAGCAGAGGCCATTAAGTGTATTCGCCTCGCCGATCTTTACCCTAAAATATGAGGCAAAGTCGACTTCATGGTCGTTAGTATGAAGCCAATCGGTGCAAAGCCTCGGTTTGGTGGAGAAATCACATCTTCCTTTTTGCTTGAGGGTGCTTGCTTCGCTGAACCAACAGGTTGCCGCGTTGAGTAGTGTCATCGTATCCTGGGCGGGAGGCTCAACTTGGGAGACAAGGAACTTAGGAGACAAACCGTACTATGGAGATCCACAGCATGTTAAGAGGCGCAACATTGGATGCTTCCCACAAGGGACAAGGCGTAAAAACCCACCTTGTGTAAATTCTATTTGGAACCCCACTTTATTACGACGGTAGAAGGACATTTTATTTCTCCGCTCCTAATATGATGTGGAATAACCTACCTACCATGGAAGAAGAAAAAAAGTAATGGCACTGTGGTTATTCTATGGCAAAGATACCATAGAGCTCTTAGGGTATTGCTTTTCAAGGGCATTTATGTCTATCCAAGTCTATAAGCGAAGCTTACCTACAAAAAGGGGCACACAGTTGTAATTAATAGGAAATAATTACTTTTAAAAAAGATGTACTAGCAAGATTTCGCCTATAATATTACGCTCCTCATAAAGAGTTGTGCCTTGCTACCTCGTTCATTGCTCCACTAGGAATCGGGTAGCCGCTAGGGAGTGAAGACAGAAATGTGTTTTACTAATTTGGGTTGGCGACATATATTTAAAGCCATGTACATTTTACATCATAGATCGAACAAAGTTGCATTTGCAAATAAAATAAAAAAACCGGATAGATCTGCAAATGGCATTTTTGTATGGATGAATTCCCTGCATTTTAATTACAAATAGTTTTTTTTTAGTAAAGGTCAGGAAAACTGGCGTCTATTCAATGAAAAAAAAGAATTGAATAAACTGGCTCAAAGACCCCGGGTAATAAGGTACTATATTACAAGTTTGGCACCCGCCGCTACCCAAAGGCGGATGTCGTCTAACAAAAAACTAAGGACAACATCAGGAGAACGCTCCAAACGTTTGAAGATCCTTGCGTTGTGCTCAAGCCAGACATGCCATAGAGTTGCCAACAGAACTGACCCGGCCCCTTTTGGTGCTGCCACATTTTAATTACAAGTTTAATTACAAGTTGATAGCTCTAAAAACGCACTATGTGTCGATCTGTTTTTGTTGACCTGTACAAGTTTATAGCACGTTAAACACAGACATTTTATTTAAGCTCAGGAAACCAAATGAGAAGCGGAAATATCACAGAAAGGATATTCTGTTTGAATGACTTCGTAGCAGTTGATTACAATTAAGTGGATCTGTTTAAAGTGAATAATCAAATCCACCGGTAAATGGCATGTGCACACTAACATGGCATGCCTCACATGCAAAACTCGATTTCCCATGCGTGTATAGCAAATCTCTTCATCGCGCCGCTTATTAATTCTTTGGGTCCTTGATTTTTCGCGTGTATATATAGCATGAGCCCGTATATTGGGATGGGCCGACGATATCCTCATCAAGTATTTTCTATGGAATTACACACATTGGGACATAATCAGCCATGAACGCATCATGGCCATGGATCATGCACTACTTGTGCACTTTCTGAAAAAAAGGAATCGCGAGGTGGCTGACATGGCACGGTCGAGCATATCTTGGCATCTTGCAAACGTGTTCGCCGCTCAGGTCATCGCCTCCAGGGACGCTGCACCAAGCTCCTCACTGTTTAGCTAGCGACACGCAGAACAAAACCATGCACATATCCGTGTATATACTGGACACAATGCTGATGCGTCGCTACAGTAGCTAGCTGGGCTCGCACGCTACCTATGGATCGAGCGGTCACATCACACCGGCTGTGTGGAGAGAGAGAATCGTTTCGTCTGAGGCCCAAGCGTGGTGGGCCCCGTCGGTCAGCGGGACATGTCAGGTGGCCCGAGCGCCGCGCGCGTGGACGCGGCCGGGCGCTGTCCGTAGCTGGGCAGGCAGTCAATCCGGGTACATGTGCCCGAATTTGGTCTTTCTGATCGAGCGATCCCTCGCCAGATTTCGCGCCGGCGCGCTTGTAGCTTTCAATGATCGCCACGCAGATTTCATCATTTCAGGCCACGCCTATGCGCCGATGCGCGGATGCACACCACTCTGGTCTCTGGCTATTCGCCTATTCCTACTATAGAAAATTAGAAATGCAAATCTGCCGATACATGTGTCCGTGAACGGTATACCGTTTGAACAGTACAGAAGTTTCATGTTGTGTTTTATAATCATTTCATGTGTGTTGTGTTTTATAAGTGTTTTACACGATGTTTTATGAATATTTTACACGATATTTTTCACGTGAAACACATATACCGCTCGAGCTGTATATCATCCGCTAGCAGCACTGCTATTGTTTTTAGGTAAAGTTCCATATACTTCTCACCCTCTCCCACCCTTTGAAGAAAAATCTTTTTTGTATTTTTCACAATCTTGCAGTGGAGTTCTTTCTTCTCCCGCTCTCCCTCTCATGCATCCCTCTCCGACACCCGGATGCTATGAAACTGTCTCCTCCTCGCACATTCACTCATGATATCATCTATAGCCCTATAAGCCCCTATCCACCGGACCCATAGCTCAACATCCAACCATCCATTGGAGGGAGGAGTGAGGGAAACAAAAAAGGAAAGAGTTGTTGGATTTTCTAGTTGGTGGTTCGGGGTCGTAAAAATGCACAAGAAAAGAGAAGTCTAAGTATGGACATCAGAGCATGTCCAATGTTGAACTACTTTTTGAACAGTTGTTACTCGATTGTACTATTCACATGTTAAACCTTTTTCCAAAAAAAACCTGAGTCTAATTTTTAAATCCCTACATCTCTCTTATATTTTACTTTCATTTCTTCTTTCACTATTTGTCGTCGAAGTGTCTGGGACAGCATGGAGTGTCTCCCCAGAACGGAGAGATCACTAGGAGTAGATTGGGTTTTGGGACAAGAGACGCAATTCCCGGGTAGGAATAAATGCTTTCCCCCCCTAACGGATGGGGTGCTCCTGTATTTATAGGGGTACTGGTGATTAGGGTTTACAAGGAAGATACAAGAGGGCGATTCCGCCCCTGGATCTTGACCGTCGATAGCTAAATTGATGGCCCTTTACAATACCTAACCCCTTTTCTACTTATGTAGAAAACCTCAAATACCCATGTTACAATAAGGCCCTTATTGAATCACTGGACCGGGTCGTTTCAGGCCCATCTCTCAACTAATGGCCTTTTACAAGCACTTGGCCCATAGCTAATTGGACCCCTCTCGCTATCTAGCTATCCTTGGCTTCTGCGCTTCCTGGCATTCCCGAAGGCCTTCACAATCTTCAGAATCCCTGGACTTGGCGGCCACTATCTTCGGGATGTTCGCCATGATCTTCGGGTGAAGAGGGTAAGCTTCTCCTACAACATTATTCACAACACTAATTCTACCATGATAAACAAAAAATGGACCAAAAAAAGCATTGACCTTACTCTCGTAGCACTATCTAACGGTCAGCCTCATACATTTCATCTTAGTGTAGCATATCGTTTCACTATATCAAAATTGAGAGTTTTTAAAATATGTTTAAATATTATAAAAAAATAATTTAAAATAGTTTTAAGATCTTTAAGAGGAGTACTAACAACCTGAGAAAAAACATTACAAATTATTACACCAAATAGATTATATATAAAAGATAAATTTTACTGTAGTGAAATGCTACGCTACACGAAGCTGAAATATACAAGGGAACGGATGTGCCTAAAATCTTATCTACGAGTGGAAATATGCTCTCATTCAGTCATTCTATTGCATATTTGTCATTCTCGCACTATTCTGTGTCAAAAGAAATTATCGCGGAAAGGTGCATTTCACTTGCGTTAAAAAAAAAAAGGAGTTTCACTATGGCATCTAGATGTTATCTTCTTGAGAGAATCATGACAACGGCACATGTTAATTTGTACAATCAATCGATCCGCGTGTAACTACTAGTCGTGTGGAGTGTTGACGGTACATCTCCATTTGGTGTTTGGTGGTCTGGGGTTGTAAAAATGTACGAGAAAAGAGAAGCCTACATATGGATATCATAGCATGTTCAATGTTGAACTACTTTTTGAACGGTTGTTACCCAATTGTACTATTCACATGTTAAACATTTTTTCTAAATAAACCGTAGTCTAATTTTCAATCCCTAAAATCTCTCTTATATTTTACTTTCATTTCCTCTTTCACTATTCACAACACTAATTCTATCGTAATAAACAAAAAATGGACCAACAAAAGAATTGACCATACTCTCATAGCACTATTTAACAGTCAGCCTCGTACATTTCAGCTTAGCATAGCGTAGCGTTTAATTGTAGCAAAATTTAGGATTTTTTAAAGAGAGTTTTAAATATTGTAAAAAATAATTAAAAATAGTTTTAAGATACAACCCGAGAAAAATCATTGAAAATTATTACACCAAATAGGTTATATAAAAAAATAAATTTATTATAGTGAAATGTTACGCTATACTAGGCTGAAATGTACAAGCCCTCGCCGATGTGCCTAAAATTTTATCTACGAGTGGAAATATGCTCTCATTCAGTCATTCTACGTTAATTTCTACTGCATATTTGTCTTTCTTGCACTATTCTGTACTGTCAAAAGAAATTATCGCGGAAAGGTGCATTTCACTTTCGTTTAAAAAAAAGGAGTTTCACTATGGCATCTGGGTGTTATCTTCTTGGAGAGAATCATGACAACGGCACATGTTAATTTGTACAATCAATCGATCCGCGTGTAACTACTAGTCGTGTTGAGTGTTGACGGTACATCTCCATTTGGTGGGGGCGCATATATACCGTTTTGTTCTTCAGTCATCAGGTCATCTCACAAGTCACAACCTATTGGCCATCATCCACCATGCACGACGCCATCCTGTACATGCAGCCTAGTGTGTAGCACAAGCATATTTCCCAACTTGTTATTACAAACTGCTGTACTAAAAAGAAAAAAACTTGTTACAACTTCTGTAAACGTACGTGCCTCGATCCAGCAGTACAACCGCGTCTCGTTAGGCAAGCATCTATCCAGCAGTACGTGCCTCGATCTATCGGTCTGAAGAATCCGATCCCCTGTCAAAGCCGTGATATGGGTTAACTGCCCCCCTTAGCGGATCGGACAAGCTTCCTAGGTAAGCGATTACGACCATTTTCTGTCTCTAGCCTTGAGTCTCAGCCCAGGCTTCATGCATGTGTGCTCGGCTAGTCGGCTGTGATTTGAAGGATCAACTGTAGTAATGCTTTACTAAAAAGTTCTGGAGATGCTGTAACTTAATTATCTATGATGTAACCAAAATTTGAAAGCTTTGAAAAATATATTTTAGGCATTCGATCCGAGAAACAGCTTGGAAACTCAAGCAAAGGAAAAAGAGAGAGAAAATCGTTTGTATGCCTAAATGTTGAGCGACAATCACTGATGCCCTGAGACTTTTGGCAATATACGTACAGTTTTAAAATATTTTAACAAATTTTACATTCAGCTCATGAGAAAAGTTGGCGCTCGTACTTTTCTCCAGCGGTGTGGCTCGGTTCAAAAGCACAAAATAATATTTGACTAGAGGTATAACTATGCATACATCTCACAAAATAAACGAGTTCTCATCATGTCTGAAGCTCACATCAGATTAGTGATGAAATCACAAAAAGAAAATTCGTAGTTATGAAAGCACAAAAAGCTCACATCAGATTAGTGATGAAAGCACAAAAGGAAAAATCTAAATCAACTCCTTTGCTCTCATGTTGGTTCAAGAGGGTAGAGGTATTAGGAATTTTCCTTGGAGGACAGTGCAAAAATTGTTGAAAAAATTCAAAAAAAGAGCATATTATATATCAAGCAACTTTGTATCATCTTATCCACCCATCATATAATCAATGATAGATGTGTTAAGCATTTTTTTTTTCAGGTTGTAGCTAGCTCTCATATTTTAGAAAAAAATCTATTGTTGATTATAAGATGGATGGATGAGATGATTCAAAGACAAACTTTGCCCTTGAAAACAAAGGCAGGGGATACCATCCTCTTAACTTTGGGGCAAATAAGGCTCTCTTCAACAGGAATATATAAATTTAATCCCTTATATGCTCATATACAAGATTCCTTTAAAAAAATCTCTCCCATCTCCAACATTGTTCCCTATATGAAGAACTGTATAGGGAAAGGAGCGAGAATCCCTATATATAAGGGAATTGAGAGAAATTCTCAATTTTAGGGAACGCTATTGGAGTCCATAGGGGAAGAATCCGTCCTCTATTTTAGGATTGAGGATATTTTAGGTAAGTCTGTTAGAGACAGCATAAGCGAGTCAACCTAACTATTGGACATTTGTATTTTAGGGCATGTGGCAATTCTGGAAGCGCGACTATCGCTGCACGCGCCACGTAAGGTATTGCTCTTTTCAGCGTGTAGTTTTGTTTGCATATTACTGTAGCAGATTTGAGGGCTCTCGGAAAAAGGTTTAAAAAGTATGAAAAGATAATTAAAAATAGTTCTAGGATCTTTACAATGGCTACTAAAAACCATGAAAAAATCGTTACAAATTATCACAACATATGTGATATATAAAAATAACAAAATTTGCTATAGTAATATGCTATGATACGTAACGCTAAAAAGAATAAGTCAAAAATCACGCATGCGTCGTCCCCGGTCCAAACCAAAACGTTAGCTAGCTAATCGCCGCTCCAATTTAGCAATAGCATGCAGGAGAAGGAAAGAAGCCGCCGATGGAAGTACTTATGCACGTACAGGTACAGGTACAGGTACAGCAGCATCACGGCCATCACCGCATCGAAGCACCGCGGCATGGAACTCGGTGCGGCCGCGACCGAACGTGCAGGCAGGAGCGCGCGCGGCTCTGTGACCCACGTTCTGACCACAGCGCTGGAGCCTCGCCTCGTCGTGTCACCGGTCGCTGGTCCAATTCGAATCCAACGGGCGTGCGGGCGTGCGTAGGCGGCTGGGCATGGCCGACCGGCCGCGGACTCCAGGATTCGCGAGATACGAATACGATGGATGCGGCCAGGCGCCGCGCCCGCGCGGGCACGTGCCGCCGCGCGACTGACTAACCTGCCCCCGTCGAGCGCGCGCCGTGGTTAGGCCGTCGCCGTTGCGAGCTGTTGCGCGCGCGGGCGAGACGACGGCGGTTGGAACTTGGAACTGCCTGCCGCGCCGCGAGTGCACGATCGATCGGCAGCGGCAGCGGCAGCGGCAGGCGGTGCCCTGCCCCCCACCCATGTGCCGCCCTGGCCCTGGCCCTGGACGTGGGCGCGGCGGCTGATGCGGTGCCTGCTGCTACGGCAGTGCTGCTACAAACACACACTACCGGATCCCGTGGCTTGGTTGGCTCGTTTGGCTAGCTCTGGCCTCTGGTTGCTGGGCGCATTCACGCCGCGATCCATCCGCGCTGCTTTGCCCCGTGGATCGGACTATCGGAGTACCTGGGAACGTCGAAACTCAGACGCGTCGGACGTACCCTGCTTCATGCTCTTGCGGTTTCCACGTATTACTACAGTACCCGGCGTACGTACTATCTGCCGTTGCGTATATCCGTGCATCTGTCAGTTGAAGACTAATGCTGGCTTGATTAATTGCTGTTTGCTGGTTGTGTGCGTACAAGATATCTTTGACATCCAATGCTTAATATATAAAAGAGAGATATTGCCATAATGCTATGCCATTAGTCGTCTACGTAAAAAGTTTCTTCTCCATGCTTGTATATGACTAGTTGAGACGCGCGCCCCTGGCGCGCCCGTCGCCGTGCGCGCGGGAAAAATCGCGGGGGAAAAATCGCTGCGAGCGAGCGGGCGCGAGCGAGCGAGGCGGGCCCGTCGCCGTGCGCGCGTGAAAAATCGCGGGGGCAAAATCGCGGCGAGCGAGCGGGACACGCGGGCGGGTGCGAGCGAGCGGCCGAGCGAGCGAGACACGCGGCGAGGAGGCAAGCGACGCGAGCGGCGCTGCACGAGGAGGCAGGCGCGTGCGGGCGCTCCCGCGAGGAGCGGGACACGTGGCACGGCGGGGGCATCTCAACCCACTCTTGTATATTTAGTAATGTATATATACGTGCGTAACCTACCTGAATGTGTAATCTAGTATACAATTTTTCTTAGCAGTTTTTATTTATACTAAATAGACTTTGATTGATTGATCGAGATCGATCGAGCAAGCATCAGGCAGCACGTGCACACACACGTGTGATATCTATATGTTGATCGACACGTACGCACTGACCATGCAAGAACAACAGAATAAAGAACATACGCATGTGTCCGTCACTCCGTCTCGTTTCTTTCGACTTAAATTAAAATTTTAAAAACACACAAAATTTATCTTTTATTGTATAAGTTATAAACAATATAGTATTTTGTATTTTTTTTATAGAAATTTAAATTTATTGTAGAGTTTTTTTCACGTAATTTTTTTACGATACGCTCCATACTCATACACAGCTAACACATGGATGTTGCATGCAGGGCTTGAATTTTGCTAGCTGCTATGCAAGGAACAGAACAACACCTATGTGGGAATTGAAGCCTGTCCGTGGCTTGAGTTGGAACAACGTCTCGTGCACCGGTATTCCATTATATTGCTATACCGCTCTGATGGGTTAGAACAGTACACTATCCGATAGTTGTTCTCTATCTATAAAATCGATAAAAATATGATTCCATGGAAGTTCAAGATAAATCTAAACTAATGATTTTATATGTCTAATTGAGATTTTTTACTTGTCTGATCATTATTGTTATTGCATCAAATTTGGAGAGCCATCAGTGGGACAAGCCAATGGTTGCTTTCTCCATTGTACACAAGATCGTACGCACCTGGATCGCACGGATACCCAAGAGAGCAAAAGGTTAACTGGTCCCTTGTATTCCATGTGCGGCACTTGTGTGGAGTACTGTGGACCAACCACTGGGAGGCACTGGGAAACACCAACACTAGAAACATCAGACCGTGCACCGATGTCACAATATTGCCCTAGCTAGCTCGATCGGCGCGTGTGCAGTTGTGCATGCGCTGATCGATCAGGACAACAACTCCTGCTTCTGCGTACCGGCCGCTCCGTTCGAGGTGTGAAGTCACGCACTTGTGCAGGAACCGAAACTCGATCCCGAATTTTCCGACATGGGCGCATGTACCGGACCGGACCGACCGATCGATATATATGTATATGCTATGCTATGCCATGCCATTTTGACGGTGTTCCGTACCGCTGATCACGAGATGATGTGCATGCACAGCACACCAGTTCCGAGATAAACAAGAGATAATTGGTGCTGGTGCGCCGCCGTCGTAGGATTATCATACGCAGGATCGTCAAATCAAAGAGAGATCAACAGCTGTGTGGTGAAGCCAGCCGGCGTCGCAAGTGGCGGCGTGCGGCCGTAGGTATGGAGCAACCGGTAGCCCACGGATCAGGCGTCTTTTCATTTCATTGCAACCAATGTGCTCAGGTTCTCCTCAGAGTTTGAGCGGCCTGCTGCTTATCTGCCGTGGCGCCCGCATGGCTCTGTGCCTCCGGGCTCCGGCGGCTGTCATGAGATCGCAGTGTCAAGCATGCAAGCGCGCCATCGCATGCATTGACTCCGGCCACGCTCTATGGTCTTGTAAAATTAAGCTTATCGTAGCGTAGCGTAGCGTTTCAGCAAATTTTAAAAGTTTTTAAAAAGAGGCTTAAATGTTATTAAAAAATAATTAAAAATAGTTTTAGAATCTTTAAGAGGACTACTAAAAACCTGAGAAAAATCATTACAAATTATTACACCAAATAGGCTATATAAAAAAGTCAAATTTTGTTGAAACGCTGCGCTACGCTATGTTAAGCTGAAATGTACAAGGCCTATATATCTGCGCCTGACATTGTTTACTTGCTCGCGCGTGCTACCAATTTTGACGGCCATTTTTGGTGTACATATCAGTCATTGCCATATCTATTACACAACAGAGAGTAAATATTTATAAGGCTATATATCAACCCGGAAAACTGAAAAGGCAAACAAGATCATGTGCGAAGCACAGTATACGGGGTACATATGCTGTGCAATCAGCCAAACGGTGCAATCGCCGTGCAATCGAACTACCAAAAGTTGCAAAAAAATTTGGATGGAGATTCAACGGTCAACACTGGCCATCGGACGGGCCGGAGCGCGTCCGACGCCCGTCGGACCGCCCCCGCGTCCATATTTATAAGGCTATCAACCCGGAAAACTGAAAAGGCAAACAAGATCATGTGCGAAGCACAGTATACGCACTCAAAACACCTCCTTAGCTAAGCCACGCTGACTATCCCGTCCAAAGATTCACTCAAAGACTGTTTGTAATGAGTTTTCACTATGATGAAATCTATTTCTTTTCTTTCAAAAGAAAACACGTCGTCAAGAGTATAATTCCATCGGCCTTCATATCCTTTTTTTAAGAGATCTGTTACCGAGAAAGTCAACCATGGTGTCTAGAAAAAAAAAACAAGAACAAAAGAAAACAAGACGTGCAAAGAGGCGGGCATACGAATGCCCATTAGCATTCAACATTAAACACAAAATTGTTGGCGCCGCACACAGTAATATTTTGCGTGGCAGGTTTCATGTGCGGTGCAGTGTTCCTCAGCTACTGGTACTCTGGTAGCAGAGCCGCTCCACAAGTGAGAGAGCTTGCTAGTTTCTAGGGCGTGTGATTACTGATTAATGTGAAAGCATAATTAGTTAGCATGAGAGTGAGAGCTTCCAAACCCTGGAGCTTCGGCACAACTACCGAGGCGATCAAGCGGTACTTGCAAGGACAGAAACAATCGGAGCACTTTATACAAATATCGACGTATTGGCATTTGGCGCTGCATAAAGTGCTCCGATTGTTCTACGGGAGTATAAGCATCCCGTAGAACTATAGCTCCAAAGCTCCAACCCACATATCTCCATTCTGGGCGGTGAAAGTGATAAATAAAGGGAACACAAAAGAAGCACTATATATATCACATACCTTTTCAGGCTGGATCTCCAGTTTTCTGAGCTCAACAGCAAAAGTGTTCTTTGTGCTACCAGCTAAAGGTGAAATGAGACTAAATTAATTAGGATTCTCTCTCTCATTGTTTAGAAACTCCATACTCGGCTGCTGTCTGGCACGGTTGTTGCCGCCAGGAATGATAAGACGACGATGGCTCACTCTCTTTCTTATCTTATCCTTTTTGCATACTAATTACTCCCATGTCTAACACCCTAGTTAACTGACTACGACTATTAAGTGTCGTCAACAAAGCGACGCTGATGGTATCTGCATGGCCAACGAACAAAGGACCACGGCTATATTACACAGGAACTGCTTTAAGCGCAGCATCGGCGGATGAAGAAAAGTGAAAACGTCTATGGATGGAAAGAAATATTTTAGAGTGTACGTAGTATAAAATATATTAAAAAAAGAGAAAATTGCACTGTAGCCCCTGAAAGTTGGTACCATGTTTCACTTAGCCCCCGAAAGTTGTAAATTACTTTACCGGCCCCTCGAAGTTGGCACCGTTTGCACCACAGGCCCTGGACCGTTATATCCACCGTTAGATGATGACGTGGCGTTGACGTGGCATTAAAAAGCAGAAAAAATTAAGAATAACCTAAAAAATTTAGAAAAATCATAAAAAATTAAAAAAATCATCAAAAAAATCAAAAAAAAAATTCAGAGAAAGCATAAAAATTCAGAAAAATCATAAAAAATAGAGAAATCATTAAAAAAATCATAAAAAATCATAAAAAATTCGGAAAAAAACCATAAAAAAAATTCAGGAAAAATATAAAAAAATCAGAGAAATCATAAAAATCATAAAAATTCATAAAAATAAAAAATTAGGAAAAATCATAAAAAATCATAAAAAAATAAAAAATTCAGAAACATCATTAAAAAAATCAGACTAGCAGTACACGCATGCATGGCATGCCGTATACAGTACGTGCTTAAGCCAACCAAACGAAGACTCACGCGCGCCCTGTGGAGATACTTGGGCAAGTATGAATGTACAGTTCGTATGTAGGGATCGACTGTTTTGAGTGCTAACATCCATCGATCTCGCCGAATCAAGTGCAATCAGTGCATGCATGTAGCTCGTCAACGCAGGGAGCAGGCGTGTTTGATTATTATTTATGATTTTCTGAATTTTTTATGATTTTCTAATTTTTTTCTAATTTTTCTGAGTTTTTATGATTTTTTGAATTTTTATGATTTCTTTGAATTTTTTATGATTTTATGTTTTTTATGTTTTTTTTAAGTTTTTAATGATTTCTCTGATTTTTTTTATGATTTTTCTGAATTTTGTAATGATTTTCCCGAATTTTTTATATTTTTCTGAATTTTTTATAATTTCTCTGTTTTTTTGGTGTTTTTTTCGATTTTTTATGATTTTTTATTATTTCTCTGATTTTTTTATGATTTTTCTGAATTTTTTATGATTTTTCTGATTTTTTATGATTGCATGGCGTCCATGTCAGCTGCCACGTCGGCATTTAACTGCCCCATCAGCATTTAACGGCCACCTCAGCGTCCACGTCATCATTTAACGGTAGCCCTAACGGTGCGGGGCCTGTGGTGCAAACGGTGCCAACTTCGAGGGGCCGGCAAAGTAATTTACAACTTTCGGGGGCTAAGTGAAACATGGTGCCAACTTCCGGGGGCCACAGTGCAATTTACTCTTAAAAAAATTAGAGAGTTAGATAGAGTGCGTAGGAAATAATGTTAAAGAGTTTGTATTTAAAAGTATGAGATGAAGAAGATGCTAGGCCAACTAACATGGCTATGTTCATTTAGCCCTTCGGCCTATTTGTTCCTCTACGATCATTCCAAACAGATTAAAGGGTCTTCATCAATCATCGGTAACATTTCTCCTTATTTATATTTCCCCCTCGCTACAAAACAAGAATACGTATGTATATATAGTATTTTCCTGTGTAGTTTTTATTTGGCGGATACACAAAGTTCTTGCAAATTGATGCCAAAAATTAATCGAGTTATAGCCAGATCAAACACTATCACATTGGAAAACTTATTAATCAAGAGTTTTTAAAACACGTCCAAAAACTTTTCGTAGGTTGTTTATTTTTCCTTAATCCCAATGTTGAGAACTTTGCCCTCTAGGGTATAAGGCAGTGAGCCGGTGAGTGTATGGCTCTCGACCATCATAGCCCCTTAGTCATTCCTCGAGCACATCGACAAGCTCGGACATGCCTAGCTACGGAGATGGTGTACCTTAACGTCCGAATTAAGGTCACTGTCAAACCAATTGGAGAACCTTTTGCACCCCACTAGATCACGTGTGCCCTTTGTTTACAGTGGTTATGGCTCGACAAAACCTACACCTCGAGGCCTACCTCAACACCCAGTTTCTCGGGTGACTGACTAATTTCAGATGGCCAGCTCTATTGCGGTTGGCAACTGAAATTCTATTCGTTATGGACCGACAATTGGCGGTCAAGCCGCTCCCCCAAGGAAATCACCTCACGACTCTTTGCCATTTCTACTAGAAAGAACAGAACGACAACGGATGCAATCTGAGCCAACAATTGGATTGGGGACATTTCCTGTCACTTCTTCTCCCAACTCAAACATGAATTCGTGGAGCTTTGCCAGCCTATACCCTTAGTGCACTTTGAGCCTCGTGCTCGGGATCAAGAAATTAATCTAGAGATTCTCCTAGGATGACATTTCCTCCCTTAATGTGTACCCTAATCTTGAAAGCCTGGGCGTTGTCCAAATGCAAATTCTTCGTCTGGTTGTTGCTGCAAATTCAGGTTCAATCAGTCGAGGCTCTACTTCAACGTCATCTACCGAACTGTTATTTTCTCCGCTCTGTAGCAAAAAAACCTAGAAAACCTACATCGATCATCTCTTTCTACGGTACAGATTTAGCTCCTGTATCTGGCAAGGTGTTGCTGAGCGGCTAAACATTACCACCCTTAAAACCCAGGTTACTGGAGTCATCAATCCAATTTCTTCATTTGGGGATCAAAGGACACCCAGCTCCTTCCCCCACCATTTTTGCACTGAAGCGAACTCAGTTATCTTGGGGGGTGTTTGGAACTTGTGGATTGAACGCAACGTTAGGATTCTCTGTAATACCGGGAGCACCCTGCATAAGTGTTTCTTACTCTCATCTTGGACAACCTTCGGTGGTGAGAGTTGGCTTGAGCCAATTTTGATAGCATAATGTAACCTTTTGGTTTTTTATTTTTGCACTATATATGTGGTGACTTGTGATTTTTTTTTAATTCTTTTTTTGAGATTTGAACAGATAGCAGCTCTCATGTTCCTTACTTTTTTTAAAAAAGTGAACCATATATGCTTAATCCAACTAACGTCGTACACAGATCACTCTCTACTCCCTAGTGTAAAATCGTAAAGGTATATTGATCTATTAGTTCCTGGTACTATACTGATCAAGCTGAAATGCTAAATGGACCAAAAAAAAAAACTGTTTATTTTTCTCTGAATCTTATTAATAACACCTGGAGAAAACAGCAAGAATCAAAATTTAACGTATGTGCAGCGTAGCAGACAACCCCTGACAGACAGCATTGGTATACTTGTCGAGAAAGTTAGAGCTTTTTCTCCTCTTGCCTGCAGGATCTTTATCTGTTACGTGCTACTACTCTCGAGTCTCGACCAAGCCAGAGATTCAGCAAAGTTTGCCACTACAGAGATCAAACAAAAGGAAATACTATAATCTGCAGCTGCAGGCAAAATCAAATTAAACTATAGTTTACAATTAACTACCAGCAGTCAGTGTATGCTTCCAAACTTTTCTGTCAATATTATCAAAGGACTTGTCATAAAGCGCCAGAGAAGAACGAATCGCTGGTGCGTGCAACAAAAGTCGGTGAGGCCTTTGCATCCACCTTTTCTGCTCTCTTTGCGCCAGGCCAAGCTGGAAAGGAAATAAAAGGAGCAGTACGTACTTTCAGAGCAGAAACAAACAATTAAATTACTCTCCGATTTAAGTGCGCCGTACGTGCCATGGTACTACTCTAATATGTGCCCATGCATTCGAGCTTTGGGACAGAGTGTCATCTGTCTAGATGTGTTCTCGCTGTATCGCATTCAAGCTTAATTAGCCTCCACAATTATCCAGATGACTCGATACGTACGATCTGCACTCGTGCGGTTCCAATATGTTTTATGTGCTAATTGATCAGTTCGTTCTGTTCTGCCCCGACATCAATGCCACTAAATTTATCCGTCATTTGAGAAATTTCCACCCACGTATACCGGATGTACAAAGATATCTTATTGGTAGGATAACATGGGAAGCTCGCGCCACATGGCAGTGAGGCATATCGATCGATGGCATATAAAGGCCACGAAAACTATTAATTGGAGTTCTGTCTGAACTCCGTCCCTTCGTTAATTATAAGATGATTAGATCAGTGGTTGACCTAAGTTGCACCTGCTTTAAACTTCCCAATTCTGACTGAATCTTATTGCATTTTGAATGACATGATTAGCCCGAGGCACAGGTCTCCAAATGATTTACGTCTTTAACTAGCACCCTGTTTGACGATAAATGATTAGCCAAAATGATTAACCACACCTAATATAATGATGCACCACCGCTTTATAAATCGCCTCACCGAACAGAGATTCTCTTTTCCTATCTTCCATTAGAGGAGGGTGGGAAGGGAACATTTGTGAGGAGATCTCATATGGAGGCTTCTTGTAACAAGCCAAATTAGTAAGACTATTCGTCCATTGCCTAATTAATCCACTAGCTAATCATATGGCGCCAAATCGGGCCTTGTCCTGTGCCTCCTGGATGCTCTACGTGTCAACCGCCCACGCTAAGGCTATTCCCAGTGCAAAGTATCATATTTCAATATCCAAGAATGCCACATAGGATAAAAAGTACGATACTGCTAGAAAGAAACACCCTCTACAATGCATGAGACCACACTCATATTTTTAAAACAATTAATTTGTGTGATGTTGTGTCTATGAGAGTGGACTCATAGCATTGGATTTTGTGATATAGCCTAAGATATCGTGCCAAAGCAATATCTTGCTCAAGATACAGCTTTCTTCTCCCTCCTATTAAATGTTGTGCCACATCAGCAAAAATTTCTATATGGCATCTTATTAATGAGTATGATACTACCCATTGGGAATAGCCTAAGTACTCGCTCGAGGTCACTGCCATTTGTTTAGGCACAAGCGTAGTGGATGCCCCCCCTGCAAATGATGACTCGATGGTAATACATGTGGTGGTGTGGCGTGCTAGCATGTGGCTGACTCTGCATAACCACGCACTAGATTCTTTCTTATGATGGCTCGATCGTATCGCAGCCGATTAATTATTTCAATCTATATACGCGCGCATAAAGAACACGCCCAAGACTCTTTAGGACAATGGCATTTGAGCATTTCCTTTTCAGTTTAGCTGGGTAGCACGTCGATCGCGCGCGTTGCCATCATCCGATCGAGAGAACCACCAGTGAACGAGCAGAAACTTAGGGTCTGCGGTGTTCACTGACCTAATCCAAAGAACATGCACTGGTATACAATTCGTGTTCACTAACCTAATCCAAAGAACATGCACTGGTATACAATTCGTACCCGCATTGACAATCACGGCTAGTACAGCCATGCACCGGAGACCGGCCAGGAGGAGCTTAGCTAGCGATGCATGCATGTACGTACACACGAGCGACACCTTCTCTTTTCTTAGGTCACCTCAGGCCCTGGCCTGGCTGATACATGCATTATTTTTCTCTTATTTTTTATGCACGTAATCACGTCGCTAGATAAGTACGCATGAGGCGATGTGATCCCGCGACCAAAAGGACGCACCAATTTCGGTTGGAACAGCCGCACAATCCACGGGAAATCATCGCCTCCGCTCCGCTCCATGTATACATTTTCGCAAGAGATTCCTGGGGGTTCGCACGTTCGGCGCCCCGGCGCGCGGACACGTACGCACGCGCGCGCCTCGCGCCACCGTGCACGCGCACGAGCGCGGATGCCGATCGGTTTTACGAGCCTGCAAGTGCAGCGTAACTGGCCAGAATCCCTCGCTCCGCGCTGGCGATCTGGCGAATGACTTGTTCTTGCGTACGTGTTTTTGGAGCCGGATCGACGGACGATTCGATCGAAGAGGATCGTGTGTGTTTGAAGCCTGATCGGCACGCCACCTGGTCCTGGTTTACCGTGCAGAGGAACAGAATACCTGCTCCTATTTTTGTCCTGTTTTTAACTTGACCTGCCTGTGCATCAATGTAGTGGCAGCCAGGCAGCGTGCAAGCTTCAGAATTGTCCGGTCCTAGGTGGTCTCGTTCAGGTTGCAAGCCGAGAATTATATTTTGAGTTTGTTTTTTTCTTTAGCTAAGCAAGCCGAGAGAGTTATAGGATCAATTGGAGACTCAAGGTAAACCGGCGAGATCAAGAACTGTCCCTGAGGCCTTCCTTTGTTAGTTAGGGCCTGAATCAATTTTATTTCATCAGATTTTCCTTTCAGCGTCGATCTCCAGTACTGAACCCACATTGATGAAGATTTAGCTCGTGCATACATACAAAAACACACGTTTATAACACCTTCCCTGCTGCCGCGGCTACGCATTCCCTTCACCGTTTTGCCATCTTATCCAATCACGGACACGATATCCCTTTTTCTAGCCACTTCCTTCCCCTTCCCTTAACTCTATCCTCACCTGCTGCGGCCTGAATAACACCTGAAAATTCTGCTGTGTGTGAATACTGAATACCCAGAGTATTTGCTACCTGCAGCTATCTCTCACGATCATTAGAGCATCAGCGTTGGAGTCCGGAGGCTGCATCCTGCAGGGCAAACCTAGACATTACAGATGTGGAGGCTTAATTCGTTTGCACTTTGCTATCTACTGCTTTTGTGTTGAAGGATCAAATAAGCTACATCCAATAATTTTTTAATTGCCATGGTTATCCATCGTTACGTTTTTTCCAGATGTTCCAGAAGGTGTAGATCATCCTTCCGTTTAACTCCTTGCGAGACGCAACAGTGAGCCCAGACTGCATACTTTCCCACGTACCAATCCCAAAGAGTGTTCGATGGGACCTAAATAACACCTGAAAATTCTGCTGTGTGTGAATACAGAATACCCAGAGTATTTGCTACCTGCAGCTATCTTTATTACACCTGAAAATTCTGCTGTGTGTGAATACAGAATACCCAGCGTATTTGCTACCTGCAGCTATCTCTCACGATCATTAGAGCATCAGCGTTGGAGTCCGGAGGCTGCATCCTGCAGGGCAAACCTAGACATTACAGATGTGGAGGCTTAATTCGTTTGCACTTTGCTATCTACTGCTTTTGTGTTGAAGGATCAAATAAGCTACATCCAATAATTTTTTAATTGCCATGGTTATCCATCGTGCAAAGAATAATATGGTTTAGATATATACAGGTATATAAGCCCATTTTACACCTCTCAAACATTTAAAATGTTCACTATACAGCAGAAACTACAAAACCGGCTATTTAACACCCTTATATATCAAAACTGGGTCATTTTACACTCTCGGTGGTTGCGGAGGGAGATTTTGGTGGCATAGGCCACATGTATGGGCAACTTGACAAAAGCCCATACCATATCACCAGAACTACCGAGAGTATAAAATAATCCGGTTTTGATACATGAGGGTGTTAAATAACCGTTTTATAGTTTAGCTAGGGTGTAGAATAGACTTTTCGATAGCTGTGAGGTGTAAAATGGGCTTACTACTTATTTTTCCCTTTTGTTTTGTGTAAATACTTCTGTACATAATTCATCTAGTACTATCTATGTAAAGCAGAGTTAAACGGAGCCACCACATTAATCCTAAATCATAGAAATTCCCACGTTAATCGAAAAATAGTAGAAATTCTCACGTTAATCATATAAAAAAGAAAAAATCTACATCGTTGAATATGGATATTATTATGTAAATCTAGCGGTCAATATTAACCTCTATAACAAACTACTGAAGCTTTGACAAAAGCGCATACCACATCACCAAAACCACCAAGGGTATAAAATAATCCGGTTTTGATAGATGAGGGTGTTAAAATAACCGTTTTATACTTTAAGGTGTAGAATAGATTTTTAGATAGTTGTGAAGTGTAAAATGAGTTTATTACCTATTTTTCCCTTTTGATTTGTGTAAATACTTTTGTACATAATTCATTTTAACTACTAACTCAGTTTCACAATATTTGTTTGCTCCGCATACCTAGGAGACATACATGCTAGTCATTCTTTTAAAGAAGTATTTTGTTCTTGTTCTCATTAGATAGATCAACATCTATTTAACGGGAGCAAGGACGATGCAAATCCACTAAAAAATAACTAGCATGCATGTCTCCTAGGTGCAGACAAACCTTGCGAAATGAAGGAAATATGTAACAGTGGGCACCTTGCCTGCTATTTTCTTCGTAAAAGACTTAAATGTACACTGTCTTGTCCCTGATTTGTATACTCTAACATTACATGGCACACACCATGATATATATTGCTTCTTTGTTGCTGGATTAGAAGGGGTCAAATCCTTGGATAGCATTGCACAGTCCTCCAACCCCTCTCATACCACCGCATTTGCACCCTATATAATATCCTCACGTTTGGCGCCGTGCGAAAGAAACGCATGCAGCATGCTATGCAAGTTTGGGGAGCGACTTGGTGGCAGTCAACTCCGACCCCGCGCGCGGCGACTTCTCTACTGCGCTCTCCCGTCTGCATGCTATCGCCTCGGTCGCAATTCTGAGTAGTTTAACGGGTAATGACGTCCATTAAGGTTTAAGGACTTGAGAGCCACGCGACAAGCTCACCACGTCAACATCACGATCCAACACATGACAAACGGCGACAAATTGCATGCATGCATGTACAACAAGGAGATCATTTCTTTATTCCCAGCAAATTAAGAGAGTAGCATAGGCATTATTTACCAGAGAGAACAATAACAAAAAATCATCACCCTCTTTAATCAGCATCTAGCTACTAATTATAATACTATCTTGTTTTCTTGTACCTATGAAACCATGCATAGCTACAAATTAAAGCGTCGAGGCGCCTCCATTACGGAGAGCACGGGGTCACGCCCTTTCATGCATGTGATCAGATGCATGCATGCTGCATCAGCACTCGCTTGCTTGCTTTGGCGAGCTTGCATTTGCAGCAATGAAATCGAATTGCCATGGCTAGATTGCGTTTGGACATAGCGTACGTACAAGATGCATATATGGTCAGTGTACGCGCGCTGGTGGTTGCCGCGAGCGATCACCAGACGAGCTTGCTGTCCACAGCCATCCCCTGCAGCAGCGGCCGCGAGTCGCCGCTCCGCCGCGCGGTGGCGGCGGCGCCGGAGCAGGAGCAGGAGGAGGGGGAGCGGAGGCGGAGGCGGTTCTCGGGCGACGACGCGCGGCGGAGGGCGTCGCGGAGGCGGTCCTCGTCGCAGGGGAGCGCGATGGGGCCGGAGGCGCCGGGCGGGAAGCCGTACTCCTCCTCCGCCTGCCGGAGCAGCTCCCGGAACGCCGGGTGGTTCAGATGCGCAAGCCGGACCACGAACCTCCTCGCGCCGCCGCCGCCGCCTCCGCCGCCGACGCACACCGCCACGTGCCCCGCCGGCACCACCGCGCTGACGTCCGTCTCCTTGCCGTCGGCGGCGCCGGCGCGCGCCACCGCGGCTCGGGAGCGCCACCGCCGCACGGTGCGGCGCAGCCACACGAGCGAAGGGATGGAGATGATCCTGCACATGGCTGAACACGCGGCTGAGTTCGAGAGTGGGTCGAAGGGAGCGTGGCTAGCTCGCTGCTGGAACGGGAAGATGTGGGTGGAGTGGAGACGGGAGGGAAGACGGGGCAGGGCATATATAGCGGTGGGGGCTAGGAATCGGCCACTGGAGTTGGCGGAAATAACAGGCGTCGCACCTCGTCGACTTGGTTCGTGTCGTGCCGCCGCGCCGATGGCGGGCTGGCGGCGCGCGCGGCGGTGCAGTGGCAGATTGGCAGCAAGCGGTTCGGTGTCGTTTTCCCGGGGGCCGCTGCAGCGCTGCTGTTACACTGCTACGTACAGTACATGTCCGCGTATTTTGTTAAAAGCCGTTTGGTTAAAAACTAACGAGTGAGGTGGTCTGCGTATTTGCGCGGATAGATTTGTTTCGACGTATAAAGTTTATCTCTAACTTATAATCTATCTCTAATATATTATATCGGATTTAGAGTTTATCTCTAATATATTATATCAGCTTTAGTATTTAGTCTGAATTTCTAATATTTTCTTTTAATATAAGTCACATAGATCTTTTATTTTTTTCTTGATTTATGTGGGAATTTCTTTGATTAATCTATGCCATTATAATTTGGTGATCCCACTGTTGATCGAACGACCAAAATAATCATACTATATCATCTTTAGTACTGTTTAATCCGAATTTCTAATGTTTTTATTTTAATCTAAGCCGTTATAATCCGGACCCACAAAAATGAAATGAGCGGCATATATTCTTTTTTTCTTGATTTATGTGAGAATTTCTTTGATTGATATAGGCCGTTATAATTTGGTCCCACTGTTGATCGAACGGCGTGTCTCGCGCATTTGTGCGGCTAGATTCGTGAACATATAGAGTTTATCTCTAACTCATAATTCTTGTTTTAGGGTAATATGCAACTCATAATCTATCACCAATATATCAGATCAGATTTAGAGTTTACCTCTAATATATTAGATCGGCTTTAATAGTTATTTTTTATCTGATTTAGTGGATATTGATCAATATATTGGATAGTAATCTGTGGAGGATGTTTAGCCCATATGGCGTATTGTGGTGGCTTCGTTTTCCACCAACCAGCTAATGAAACGCAAGTGCATAGAGGCCATACGTGTGTCTGGCGGTAGTGGCGGACGGGCTAGCGCAGCGGGAGGGGGTGGCGAGTGGGATCCAGGAGGTGATGGACGGCGAGCGCAACGCCGAGTACCGGAGCAACGCTGCCGGCTAGATGGAGAAGGCGAAGGCGGCGAACCAGGAGGGCAGCAGCTTGGCCCAGAACATCGCCTGAGTTTGTGGCCAAGTACGCCTCCAAGTGACCACATGGACTGGTGTATCAATGAAGCATGCATCATGAATGGATGCATGCATGCATGAATTGTTTCATGTACGCACCATTGGCGATATATGCATATGCATGTGTGATCGATGCATCGGTGTGCGAAGGTGACATATTTGTTGTGCGCGTCTTTTTCAGGTCGGGCGGATGGACGGGGAGAAGACGAGGGGTTAGTTAACTATATATAGCTCTTGGTCGGATAATCTTCGACTCATAATCTATCTCTAATATATTAGATCAGATTTATAGTCTATCTCTAATATATTGATCTATATATCTAGATCTTTTCAATATTGACCGCTGGGTTTACATAATATTATCCACAGTCAATGATGTAGATCTTTTCTTTTTTCTGATTAACGTGGAAATTTCTAGTATTTTTCGATTAACGTGGGAATTTATAGGATTTTAGAATTAAAGTGGTGACTCCGTTTAACTCTGCTTTATATATATAGTAGATTTTGTTTATCTAAATTTTTTTCAGTGAAACTATGCCAAGTCTACGAAATCACCTTAAAACTGCCCTGTTGACCGGTTAAAGGAATAGTCAAGCTCGATTTTGATACTGAAGGGCCTGGTTAAATGGTGGTTTTGACTTTTTAGTTCATGAATAAATTTGGTCCGAAAGGAATAGTTGAGGAACCATTTCAGCACTTTTTTCTAAAATATAGTGTGTCATTTGTCAGCAAATTGAGTATATCCACCAAAAGAGCCATTTGGAAATATACGACATATTCAAGACTCTAGGGCCAGGATATATGTATATGCATTGCTCAAAAACAATCTAATGTACAACCACAAATGAAGTATATGATCCCCAGCTCCATCACAAGTCATGTAGAGCTGCCGAAAAAAGAGAGGTGATGATATCAAAGTCGATTCAACGATCTGCGAGTGCGCATGTGGAAAAGTAATAAATCAAACCTTCTTGACTTTTTACGCAGCCTCTTCCTCCTTGTGGATCGTTGCGATCGTCAATTCAAACGTACATATACAGTGACTCTACCAAAGTCCACACGACCTGAAAAAAGAATTCTGTATATCGGGTGGAGGCTGACAATGGGGTTGGGAGATATAGGATTGATCAAATCAATCAACCTTCCACCGTCTCTCTCCAATCCTAGCAGCCCCTGCCGGCGGCGGCACGGCCGTCTCCGCCGCGGCCGGTCGGCCTACACGTGCCGCCGCCGGCGGGACTTCCCGGCGCTCCCCTCCCAGTCGGCGTCTTCTCCACAAGGGTGGAGCTGTGAGGCGGGGGCTCTTCTTCTCCCTTTTTGCTTCTTCTTTTCCTCCGGCAGTGGCAGTGATGCGCCAAAGGTCGGCCCGATCTTCCGGAGAAAACGATACGTCGATTTGCGAGGTGATGATGCTGTGTTATTCGGCTACCAACCAGCAAGGTGAGGAACCGGCAATCGCAATACCACCAACTCGAGTGTTATCAACCGTGACCAACACGATCGATCTTAATCCCTGCGAGCAATCGAGAAACTTGCAAGAATCAAGTAGATAGCAAATGATACAAATCAGTATCTCAAACGAAAGGTGAGGTTCTGTTTCCCGAATCGGGCGGTCTAGTCGACACGCGCAATCACGGGGAGGGACACACAAGGGGTCTACCAAACACAACAAAACCTAAACCACAACATATGACGGCGGCGGCCATATATAGAGTGGCGACCAGCAAAGGGGCGCCGTCCACCACCCTAGGGTCGGCCACCACCAGAACTCTAAGATACATGGGCCATAGGCCCAAAGATAAGGTGACGCAGCACCCCGAAATTGTGGCTCGTGAGCTTCTTCGATGTTTTCCCGACGCTGCTGGACGAAGGGGCGGGGGCGTGATTAGGTTGATCAAATATCTGCAAGTGTCGCTAGCAAGCTTTCTTCTCCATGATAGATAGGTCAGAGTGAAGTGATCTAAGCAGAGGAGAAGAACGATGTTTCCTTTCCTGAAGAGTGCGACCTTTTTGCTTGGACGAGCAACGCATTGAACCCCGGTAAAAGACCAGGACGAACTATTGCAGAAAGAAATCGTGCTTAATTACGAGCAGGCAATAGCCCGAACTGTATCAAAGAGACACTGAAACATACATACAGAATACGATTAGTTTCTGCATACATCATAGCCCGATCGATCTATCATCCATACGTACGTACGTGCTCATGACAACTAGCTGCCTCACTGGGACGTCGGTGGCACCAACGATTCCGATTTGCATTATTCCAGAGCTCCGACTACGCACACACTGTTATCTCAAGTCGACATTATTCCAGAGCTCCGACTATACGTACACACTCATACATAAATATCGAGGGATTTAAATTTAAATTTCTCAATGCGATCGCCCACGAGCCGTACGTACGTGAAAGCTAGCCAGCTAGGCAAGAATCTCGTCGATAGTCTTGGGCTTCAGCACAGCTGCCTCCTGCTGCTGCTGCTGCTGCTTGGTCATGGTCTCCTTGGCCTTCTTCTTGAGGTTGGCGAGCTCGAGGTCGCGGGCCATCTTGCGGCGGTACATCTCCGCGAACGTGATGGGCTCCTCCAGCACGGGCTCCTCGCCGTCCCGCACCGCCAGCGGGTACACCACCGCCTCCGGCGCCGGGTTCTGGAACGTCGCGATCGACAGCCGGCTGCAGTCCGCGTTCACCACCGCCTGGTGGTCCGCGCTCTTGAACCTGCCGTTGCTCAGGTACTGCACCCACGCACGCGCCACACACATCATTTTTAGACGATGGATAACAAATCCCAGCCTCTCTACAGCGATCGTGAGATGCAAACGGCAAATTAATCACAGCGACTAACTTAGTGCTAGCATTTCGTGTGTTGCTATCAATATCAACTTGTACTCGCAGCTAAACCCATCCGAGTGGCCAATGTCTAGCTGATTCACTGACTGGTGGACAAGCGTCATCATTCAGGAAGAACCACCTCGCGGGAGCCTCTCAGTAGTTTGCGCCACAGTTTAGCATCTTTGGCTGGAGCGAAACAACCGTATCTTCCGACGAAGCGACAAACCTTCAGCGGCCTTTCTTCGCTTTTTGATTGATGACCTGCGCCTCTGGGAGGCTGCGAGAGCCCCTTTTGTAATTAGTTAGTTCTTTCTCTTTGGCCCACGGGGGGAGGGGCCTGTATCTCTCCCCATCTGCAATTTCTCTCTTTTTTATCAATACAAGGCAGCTCTCTTGCCATTTGCTCAAAAAAAATATCAACTTGTACTGGCCGCCGTATGCATCCTAAACGTATATATGCTGAGCGATTAGCGGGAGCTAATGATCTTAGCTGGGTGGTTATTGGAGTAGTAGTGCTAACATGGCAGTGGTCGCCGAGGTTGACGACGAAGGCGCCGGGGACGGGCTGGACGGTGATCCACGAGCGGCCGCCGTCGCGGGTGGCCTGCAGGCCGCCGACGTGGTCCTGGAGCAGCAGCGTGATGGTGCCGGGGTCGGTGTGGCGCTTGAGGCCCAGCGCGAGGTCGGGCTGGGGGCACCGCGGATAGAAGTTCACCACCACCTTCTGGTCCATGTCCACGCAGGCGCCCTCGAGCGCGCCCGCCTCCAGGCCCATCGCCTCCGACAGCACGCCCAGGAGCTTGCAGCCCAGGCCCATCAGCTGCTCGCTGTACCGCTCCACCGCCTCGCGCCACCCCGCCGGCTTGTTGGGCCACCGCGAGTAGTCGCGGGCCTCCACCGGGTACGAGAAGTAGGTCACCATCTCCCGCCAATCCTGCACTGCCTCCCCCTGCACCATCCCGCCCCCGTCTCGTCACAGGCTTGCATGAGGAATCAAGAAATTCATTCATATATAGTCCTAACATTCGTTATGATAAAATTTTTAAATCATAAAGTTTGTAACATATATATAACCCGAAATTCGTAAAAAAAAATCTTTTAAGAAAACCCTCACCTACGAAGGATAGGGTAAGACACTGCCATGATGCTTAAAAAAAAAAGACTTTGCCTTGAAGTTTTTTTTTTAAAAAAATAGATTTTGCATTATCTACAAATGTTAGGTTCAAAATGTTTTTGCATTTTTAAATTTTTTTAGCTTTTTATATTTTTGTTTGATTTGGATTTGAATTCAGTTTTTAGCAGATATAGGGATGACATGTGGGGGTCATGTGGACACACGTGGTGCTAACTAGACGACACATGTCATTAAAACCACATTCTTCTTACCACTGTAGACCCAATCCAAACCTTAACACAACTTCGGCTATCTAAAATCTAGTTTTTACAAGAGTTATGGAAAAAATAAAGTTAGTACAATAATTATTAAAAACCTACAATTTGTCACTAAGAACTTGTAAAATCTAAGAGTTTGTAAATGAATTTAAAAGAATCCTAAAATTCGTATAGAATTTTTATTAAGAAAACCCAAAACTCACCAACGGTAGCGTGAGAGACCACCATGAAGGATGTTTTTTTTAAAAAAAAAGTTGGAATAATTTTAGCATTTTTACATTTTTATAAATTTATTGTTTAAAAGATTTTTATGAGTTTTATGTTTTTAGATGTTCTATGAATTCTATGTTTTAAAATTTGTTGACTTTTTTTTGCGGATTTTAGAATTTTCATATTTGCATTTTAAATCTGATTCCGATTTTTAACAATTTTTGCGATGACATGTGGTCGGTGTGTCGCTAACTATAGACAACACATACAAGTCATAAAAAATGCGCTCTTCATAATACTTTAAACCAGATCCAAACTGTGACGCTAATACAATTTGATTTGAGAAAAAAAAAGAGTAAGAAGAGGAAGAGGAAGAGAATGGAAATTTCCACTGAAACAAATAGAAGCTTAACATTCTTTACACGTATTTTTCAGTGATGTTCATTTCCCCATCCACTGTCTAGCACAATATAGGAGCGTACCCTTCTTTTTGTGTGATCTGGAACCGTTGGGTTCATATCCTTTTCGGTCGATCGATTGCTCAAGATTAAAGAAGTTGTTTTCCTACGTGATCTTAGTTAAGCTCGATCTGAACCGAATTAAGTTAACTTTGATCGATGGAAACTTTGGAGGCATGCATGACACGAGCGTACGTAGCGCACAAACTTACGCGTGCGTGCATGCATGCTGATCGAGGGAGGGAGCGGACCTGGAGGTGGCTGGAGACGATGAAGCCGCCCTTCTTGCCGCCGGACATGTCGAAGCGGAGCTTCTCCTCCGGCGGCAGCGCGAAGAACTGGCGCGCGAGCGCCGCCACGGCGTCGACGAGCGCGGCGTCCACGCCGTGGTCGACCACCTGGAAGATGCCCCAGTCCTCGCACGCGGCGGCCACCCGCGCGCGGATCTCGTCGCGCCGCCCGCCGCCGCCGCCGTCGATCCCCTCCAGCGAGATCACCGGCACCTCGTCGCTGAAGCGGTTGTGCGCCACCTTGGGCCGCTCGTCCTCGTCCCGCACGAACGACGCCCGCAGCGTCACCTCGTCCGCCGCCACCGTCGACGGCAGGAACGCCGCCACGCCACCGGCGGCCGCCATTCGCGCCCCAGATCAATCAAGACCCCGCTTCTTTCACGTACACACGTAAACGCTAACACTCTTAACAGCTAGAAGCTACGCACACGAATCGATCTCCGTGTATATATAGGGAAGAGGTTAGTGGTTGGCGATCACCAATTCAGCATTAAGCAGTGGAGTGTGGCAACCCGCAAGTCGCAACTAACACTCGCGCTGCATGCGGGGCTCATGCGTTATCTGCTGCTGCTGTGCTGACCGACTCGTGGGTAGCTGAGGCCGTCCGGCTCGTGGTCGCTAGGTGCGCACCTACCCGGCCGGCCGCATCCAGCATTGGAGGAGCCACATCACAATTAGGATTTCAGCATTGGAGCATTGGAGCCACGGCCTGATACATTTCAGCTCAGCGTAGCGTAGCGTTTCAACAAAATTTGATAGTTTTTTTTAAAAAATTAAATATTATAAAAAATAAATAAAAATAGTTATAGGATCTTTAAGAGAACTACTAAAAATATGACAAAAATCATTACAAATTATTACACCAAATAGGTTATATAAAAAAGATAAATTTTACTAAAACGCTACGCTAAGCTGAAATGTACAAGACCGTGCCGCCGTGCGTATCTGCGTATCGCGCGTTGTGGCCAGTGAGAAGCACTCATTTCGTTCCCCAGTTCAGTTCTCGGCGAGACAGTGATTTGGTTGCTGACCACGACGGACGGTTTGGACGTGCTGGCAAGCACGTGCTATTTATTGTTACACCACACTTCATGCATGGGCAAACTGCATGCACCGCTCACAATCTACACATATCTAGACACAGCACTGCATGCATGCATTATAAATGCTAGCGTACGTAACATTTGCCTGCCCAATGTCTAATACCGTAAGAGCATGCATAATGGTTGAAACAACAGTTATCTCTAACTATTGTCATGTCACTTATAAAGATGACTTACAGATAATTTATACAATAGTAAAGATGGCTTACATATAGCTGCGCATTTTAATCACACATAAGTTTTTTTAATTCGCGTGTAGAGTCATCGCTTGTATTAGAAACGGCTCAACTCTCTATGCGCACTCTCTCTCCTCCACATCGTTATCTATCCTACATAGCAAACCTTATAGACGACTTAGATACAGCTAACGTGTACCATTGTACATGCTCTAACAAATAGTGATGGAACAAAAAAACACAAAGAGTAGGAATAATTATAGGGTAGCAGATGGAAAGGTGAATAGTGATGAGGTGCCCTCATTTGTAAGGTGAAATAAGGATATGGCAAGGGCAAATAGGTGCCGGAGATGCCAAGTGATTGTTGGTCTTGATTGAAATTCCATAAAATTCACTTAAATTGCTTGGTAATCAGGAAATATCGAGTGTATTGTTGGACTTCAATTCGACAACAAATTAAATCATATAAAAAATCAAAAAAAAAGGTAAAAATAGCCTTCATGTGGTAGGAGTGTTTGGTGTATATTTTTTTTTGAAGTGTTAATAGGATATATGCCACTGCTCAAACCCGAAATTCGAGAATTGCCATCGTTCATTTGCTTATTGGATATATGCCATTACAAAAACACGTTTATTTGATATTTCCCACTGTGTGCGACACGTGTCCCTTTTTTTTTGTGATGGATAGTGGTAAATCCCGAAAAGAGAAGTTTGTGTGGTGGCATATATCTGATTAAAAGTACAAAAAATGGGACATGTGTCGTACACAACGGCAAATATCGAATAAAAGTGTTTTCGTAATGGCATATATCCAATAAGCAAATGAACGATGACAATTCTCAAATTTTGGATTTGAGCAGTGGCATATATCCTATTAAACCTTTTTTGAAACACAATCGTTCATGTGATTTTGATTGACCAAACTTAAAAAAAAAGGATACAAAAACATAGGGATGATAGAGAGGTAAGGCAAGCATCAGGGGGTTGCTTGCAAGGGGGTCGAGCATAGGATGGAGGGAGAGTCTGACAGAGCAAGAGGGAGGAAGTGGACTGGCAACAGAAGGGTGGAAGAGGACGGTGGCTCATCGATCAACATGAGGAAGGAGGGGGAGAGTATACGTAGGAGCTAGGGTTGGGGTTATGTGGACAGGAGCTGAGAATAGTTGATTAGATGTTTGCTAGAATTCTTTAATGAAATTGGTCGATTTTTATACGAGAGGTGGTTCGGTCAATTTTATGTAAAATTGTGCTTTCTAGATTGATATCAATCAATTATAGGCGAAAATCCACACATTATCCACCTATTTTCAAGCAAAAAATTTTTATAAAATTCGACCCCCAGGTCCAATGTTTGAGGACGAATCTTGTCCCATTTTTACTTGTGATTTCATATATATGGTTCTTATCTATTTTCTAACTCCTCGCTATAAGCAAAACTCTCATCTCCTAGGAGTACAAAATACAGAGCTCTTGTGCGCTACATTGAAACTCACAAGTATACTCTCTGTTTCATCCGCATTGTCTATACCCCGGAGGACATATATAGCAGAGGTGATTCTGGACGCGTGGTGTGGCAGATTAGGCCCTGTCGCCCTGAAATGCATAGAACCACAAATGGTTTGTGCAAGAATTCAATAAATTCGAAGGATTGAAACGCTTAGACTTATATATCCGATCGGAATGCTACTTGTGTGCTCCATTTGTTTTTGTGGGAACCATGGCCATTTCATAGAAACTATAATAATTTATGGATTGATTATTATTGGTTCTTTCTGTCGAAAATGACTCCTGATTATTGTTATCTCCTGTGGAAATCAATGTTAGTAGGCAGTATGGTCCCCAATTCGCACGAGGCGAATCGCCATCGCTAGAGCAAAAAAACGGGGTTAAACATACAAGATTGTGATAGCGACGAGGAAAAACGAAATTGGATTAACACCACTGTGGAAGATGGAACAATCTAACCAAAATTTATAGTACATACGACAGCCATTGAAACAGATATGGTATTGGTCGACACAGCTGCAACCATATATTGCTATAAGGTTTTTGCAGTACCGTACAGATTGAAATGGTACAACACGAAGAGAACCAAACCATTTTGGCACATCTTGCGACATTTTCGTTACAATCTTCCACGGAACGAAATTGATGTTTTCCCGGGTAGCAACACCAAACCGGTAGATTTTCTTTGAACAAACAAACCGGTAGATTGGCAACCATGCCATACATGGATAACAACTTCCGGCCATATTCTTATATAAAAAACCCTCCAACATATAAAGTTTCTCGCAGTGTGACAAGGAACTAAACCTTGGCGGAGGTCTAACCATACACGATCTAAGCGATTGATGCTTTGAAACCGGCAGTGTTTAAAGCATTCTGTAAAAAGCATGCCTTGGCAGATGGATCGGTCAAAAACTGACCCAAAACTGCAATTGTTGCAGTACTGCTCTTGATTTTCTCTATTCCCCTGGATATCATGCAAATGTGGTTGGCTTCTACAACAACTATGGCTCCACGTTGTGAAACAGAATAAACTGCTTCAACTATCTGCCTTGTCATCCTTTCTTGAACTTGAAGCTTGCATCCATAGAAATGAACCAAGGCCTGAAAATGGGACCGATCAATGCCTTCACCATTTCCACTGTCAAAGTAACCAATGTGCACTACTCCATAGAATGGCAGAAGATGGTGCTCGCACTGAGCACAAAATGGCAAGTGAAGCTCAGAATGTATTGCTCGATGATCAATAGCAGTTCCGCTTGGCCTCTCATATGCAGTTATGTTATGAAGTGTAAAGCCATTCAGCTTCACATCAAGAGTAGATGCTCTGAACTTCATCAGCCACTGCACATAACGCTGAGGAGTGCCTACAAGTTCTTTCCTGAGGGGGTCCTCTCCAAGAGATTGCAGCATTGAGCTAACAGCAGAAACCATATTAGAGGGTGTGGATGCAGATTTAGGTAAAACTGTACTGTTGGATGTGATCCTCTTGTTGTGCCCATTGCAGAGTGGAGTCTCGTAAGGCCTTAAAGGGCACCAAGATAAAGATGCAGAATGACCAACCATCTCGATGTCTATACCCCTAAGCTTAAGGAGACCCACAAAGTCATTCCAAAAGGGGCTGTTTTCACCCTCAAAAACTCCAGACCGAGATGAATGAGAGGTTCTAATCCAACCTTGCAAACTCTTGCATTTCAGGTTTTCAGGCAAAGGTATGTGCCAGCACTGTAGAGCAACAGCCACACCAGCAGGTTGTATGCTAGCATGCAGTGCACCACATACTTCATCAGCTAGTCTTTGGGGGTTTTGCAATCTTTTGGCAAAGACATCAGCTACTCTAGAAAGCTTGCTTAACCCAACAACCCTTCCACCAGAAGGCACATACCCAACATGGCATTGTATACTGAATGGAAGCATGCATGACTCACAGTATGAAAATAGATCAATATCACGAACAACAACTAGTCCTCCAGTTCCTCCAGCAGAACCAATCCTTTTGTCAACACCAACCTCTGGAAACAGAGCACCCTGTACGATATCTTTTACCCTCTGCCGATATCCTGCAATAGTAGTTTACCTATATGTCAGTAAGGTTCCAGAAGCAAGTGTGCTACAATTTAAAAAGGAAAGTATTTTAAGACACAGGGTAAGAGAATGGAGCATTGTTGCTGGAAAGAACAAGCATAACAATCCCACGACAAGCTCTTAGTTTCTACATATGAATTGCATGAAAATATTACCCATGACTTCACACGCAGTTTAAAAAGTAAAATCAGCTCACAACAGGACAATCCAGTACATGCTCAGCATTGTCATTCTTTTATATAAAATTAGCATAAACAGTTTGGCTAAGAAATGTAAAACACAGAAGGAAGATTTATTATACAAAAAAGAAACTAGATTCGTGAGATACAATAAAGGCCGAGAGGTAGTAAATAACATTCACTTCATTAAATTATAAAAGCCCACTTAATTCAATTGATTAAATCATATATGACACCAAAAAAACCAGTATCATATTAGCTACAGGATGTGTAAATTGAACTTTTAAGCCTGTTGCGTTTTCAGATATGCACAACTCAGTAACCCAGTAGCCTGTGAGCTGGAAAGAGAGTGCTTCTCTTGTGAGTATTCCACCCTCGGCACAAACTCAAAACACCCTTGATTTGTGTATTCCAAGTTCTAAACCCAGAAGATTACCATGGCGATGGCTGACGATGGTTGGTAAGTGTAACAGCGGTATAGAACATCAGCAATACACTTTATCATGGCAAGAAAAAGGTTTTATGTTTCTGATGGAATAAGAGCATAACATGAAACTACAAAAACAAGGTTTTTACTGTCTATCTGAAGTTGCCCAAAAAAAAATTATGAACTTTTCAGTTTCAAATAATATAACAGTACCATATACTATTTCATCTGCAGGCAAAACACACCAAGAAATCAAATATAACTTAATTTTCAATTCTCCGTATTCTTTTCATATCTCAGCTAGCAGTCTGGCACACACATCAGTTCAAGCAATATTCAAAGCAATTGATTTTTTTTTAAAAGAGTTTGATAGGTGTTAAATATAGCCACAGGGTGCGAGAAATATCATGGTGGTTAAAGCAATTTTTCTTCTTAAAATACAAATTCTGTTATAGTCGCTAATGATTATACTCCCTCCGGTCACAAAAAGAAGTCGCCATTGACTTTTGGACGCGCCTTTGACAATTCGTCTTATTCAAAAAAGTTATATAGATATTATTTATTTTGTTATGATTTGGTTTATTATTAAATGTATTTTACGTATTACTTATATTTTTACATATTTGAACTAATTTTTTGAATAAGACGAATGGTCAAAGGCGTGTCCAAAAGTCAACGGCGACTTCTTTTTATGACTGGAGGTAGTAGTATGCAACAAACAAGCAGACAATAACAAGCAGAAAATATGCAACTTTGGTAATGAATCAATGAGCATGTACTTCTAGGTCAATCACGGTAGGAAAAGCAAGGAGCTTGTGGGAGAAATGCAGTGTTCTTTTCATATCTCAGCTAGCAGTCTGGCACACATCAGTTCAAGCAATATTCAAATCAACTGATTTTTTTTTTAAAGAGTTTGATTGATAAGTAGGGATGCAAGTGGGTTGCTTCGCGGTTACCCGCGAGACCGCTTGCTTTATTAAAATACACTAAGCATTGTGAGGCTTAGTGTATTTTAGTGAAGCAAGCGGTCTCGCGGTTACCCGCAAAGCATCCCACTTGCATCTCTATTGATAAGTGTTAAATATAGCCATAGGTGTGAGAAATATCATGGTGATTAAAGCAATTTTTCTTCTTAAAATACAAATTCTCTTATAGTCGCTAATGATTATAGTATGCAACAAACAAGCAGACAATAACAAGCAGAAAATATGCAACTTTGGCAATGAATCAATGAGCATGTACTTCTAGGCCAATCTCAGTAGGAAAAGCAAGGAGCTTGTGGGAGAAATGCAGCTGTAATTTAAAAAAAAAAAGATGAAAATGACCTATACATAGAAGGGCTGGTGGCTCAAGTTGAGATTTAGTGATTAGTATATTATATATATACATGCAAAGTGCTCTTTGATGGAACCAATAGAAGGTCATGGCTATCTAGTAACAAATGAGGCAAACCACACACACCATTAACCACTCCCTCCGTTCCAAATTGTAGTTCACTGTTGACTTTTGGATATTCTATTTGACCATTCGTCTTATTCAAAAAATATATGTAAATATTATTTATTTTGTTGTGATTTGTTTCATCATTAAACATACTTTAAGCATGACTTATATTTTTGCATGTTTGCATTAGTTTTTTGAATAAGATGAATGGTCAAAAGGCTTATATTTTTGCATGTTTGCATTAATTTTTTGAATAAGACGAATGGTCAAAAGGCGTGTTCAAAAGTCAATTGTGAACTACAATTTGAAACGGAGGGAGTAACATTTAATGACAAAAAATCCCTGTGCTGCAAGCTGCAACATCTGAGACAAAGCAGACTCAGGACCATAAACAAAAACCATAATAGTTAATTACAGCACTCCCTGGGGTTGCAGACGGAGATGAAGTGGAGTCAAAACACACAAAATAACCATAACAACCAATCATGGGCCAGTTGCAAATCCACGTTACAATTTTGGCGTTCTCACACTAGCAAGGCATATCGCAGGTTCATTATAGTCATTCCCATCGATGTCCTCTTTGCACAGTCCTGCTGCATGCTTTGGCCAATGGCCAATATGCCCACGTCAAAAATGTTAGGTCGATTGCCAATTGCCAAAACTGAGCAAATGATCATAACACTATACCACTACAGTACTAGTGATCACGACTTAGGTGGAAACCATTGACACCAAACTACCCACTAAAATCTCCGTCAATGGAGTTAGTCAGAAATTACGAAATGGAATCTCCCAGCAATAGTTCCTATGCAATCCGGAACCCTCGTTCTGAGATCCCAGCAACACCATTCGTGTTTACAGATACACGGGTAACACGGCGAGGTTCCTCTTTTACCAGGGGTCGTGCAGGGCAAAGCACTAATCTTCGGGCACCTCGGCGCGCAGCTCACAGATCACGGATCACACGACCAGGCACAGCTACGCACGAACGGATCCACGAGCAATGGAGGACGGAGAGGGATGGCCGCAATACCTCGGGTGCCGTCGCGGAAGGCCTTGGCGACGCGCTTGGGCGTCCTGCGCAGCCCCTCGCGGCGCTCGTCCTCGCCGAGCCCCACCAGCAGCGCGCGCACCGCCGGCTCCATGGTGTCGGCCGGCGCGTCGAGCCCCGCGGCGGGGCCATCCTCCTCGCCGCACCCGCAGTCGGCCAGGGCGGCGACGGCGAGGTGCGCCTCCTCGAGCGCTCCCATGGCGGTGTCTGCCCCACCCCCACGAGCTATTATTAGGCGGCGGCCGCAGAAAAAAAATACGAGCTCGTCGCCGCGGAGAAGAGTAAAAACAAAGTAATAAATAAACAATAAAAAAAGAAAAAGAAAAAGAGTGGGGTGGGGTGGAGTCGTGGAGAGGGTGGAGATGGGATGGGGAGTGGATGGCCACCGCGTCCGCGCGCCTCGAGATGTGCCATGTCCGTGTGAGCGGAGCGCGTGCGCGTGTGGTGGATCGTCCACGGCGGCACGGCTCCCAGTTCTTGGATTTGGGCCGAATCCTCCCTCTCCTCCGCCCCAAAAACGGGAAGCGGCCATGAAGAAATATATAGTGACTCCACTAGCGCGAGATGGGCTTTCGGATAAGTGGATCGTACACCACGAAAGGGGCCCAGGTTTAAAAAAGGTGCGGCTCGCGCGCTCAGGTCGCTGTCCCGTGGTAGAGTTGGTGGTGGGAAGGTGGGCCGTGGGCCTGAGCGTCAGTGGGAGTCGAAGTGGACTGGACGCCTCGGGTTGCTGTCACGTGCTATGCAGACGGGTTAAGGAAAAAGGCGATCGCTGTCACGTGCTCCCGGTGTGCTGGTCCGGTCTACGGTGGCCGGGTGTTGCTTTCCGGCGGTAGGTGCGGCCGTTCGGACGTGGAGCCGGTGCTGCTGGACTTTGCCGCGTTCTTTTCGGCTAAAACTGAGGGCCTGGCTTTTGACCATGAGAAGTTAGCTTTTTCAGAAGCTACATTTGCAAAAGCTAGACCTGTTTGGCAACCATGCTTCTGGCTGTTTTGGTTATCAGCTTTTGAGCTATATTGATGTGTAATGTCTAGAATACCCTTGACCCATTATATTTTCTTTATTTGGTGATTCTGGCATTAACACAATAAATATGAGTACAATTCATACCAGAAATTAAGGTATTAACACAGAATTTCAATTCCTTCTGAACTGAACTCACTTGAGAGGATTAAAATTGTACATACAGAATTTCTACTTCAAACAAAGATTGTACAAATTTCAATTACATTCTCAATCAGTATTAACACAATCAACAATGCCGAAGCCGAGTCCCCAGCTAGCATTCTGCTGGATCCAAATGAGGAACAAGTCGGAGACGATTGGGCCGAAGTCGACGCAGAGGTAGAACCAGCTGAAGGACGACTTGGCACCTTGCCCTCTCGGTCGGCGGTGTTGTCGTCGTCGAACTTCTCCGCCCTGAGGGGCGGTGAGGGAGGAGAGGGAGGCGGGTAGCAGAGGGGCGGCGACGGCGTGGTGCCGGTGAGCAGCTCGAGGAGGAGCACCCCGAAGCTGTAGACGTCGGAGGCGGCGGTGAAGGCGTGGGCGTGGGCGGCGAGGGAGGAGAGAGGCGGCGAGGGAGGAGGCGGCCGGCGGGGGAGGTGAGGGAGGCGGGGAGCAGAGGGGAGGTGAGGGACGAGAGGGCCGACGGGGGAGGATGCAGATGGGAACGGGCTGGAGGAGAGTACATATTGGATGGCATTTGCGGGTAAATAATTAGAACTATAGGGGTAGTGTCCTTTTTCCATCCCGCAAAAGTTACAGAAGCCACCAAAAACTTGCTTCCCAGATCATAGTACAAATCTGGCTTTTGAGGGCTTCTAGCTTTTTGGAAGGGGGTTCCAAAAGCTGGCTGTTTGGGCCTGAATTGAATTAAATTGAAACTTGTCTTTTTTTATGTAAATCAAATGATATAGTATTTTATAGTTTTTTCGTGTGGTTTTAAATATTTTTTAGAGTTTCTAATTTTTTTTCATAATTTGTTGGACTGTCTAAACTTTTGTTAAGGGGTTATAACTTTTTCGGATTAAAAGTTTTAGCAATTTTTAGCTGAAAAGAACATGACGGTGTCGTGCGGTATACTCGAAACTATACACGTTGGTGGACGTTGGACGAGGAATCGACGGCTCGGGTCGGCATGGTTTGGGAATAATTTCACTGCATCCAGGGCGGACCTAGCACTTGGTCTGGTGGGGCTCTAGCCCCACCTACGCTGTCTATGACAGTGGAGCCACACCTTAGACCCGGCTATAAGTTTTAGTATAAAATATAAAAGAAGAAGGGGCTAAACTTTAGACTTGACGCTTAATCTAAACTTTAGTTCCTTCTATTATTTTTTTGCTGCGTCCGTCCTTGCTCTGCATCGATTTGGGAGCAGCGGCAGTTGGCAGGTTGTGCTATATGTTGAGCTCTGTGTGTTAGCGGATGGCTATGCATGCTAATATTGCATGCACGCTTTTTTAAGAGAGATAATAGAGCGGAATAGATAAGGATATTCTTCCATGGTTCCATTTGAATGTGGTTTTTGTTATGACTTTGGTACATGTGCCCATTCTTCCAAAACTTGGATGTGATTCCTTTGCTTTGTTTTCCATATGCTCCGCTGCATTATGAGCATGGGCCGATCCTTTAGAACTCTCCATATGATTTTCTGTGCTATTTGTATAATTTGTTCTTTGTGTTGTGCGACTTGTAAATACTTTGTACATGGAAATTTTTTATATAAGCTAAATGTAAAAAAAATAAAGTGAAGCAGACATATGAATCTAGATCAATTACCGAGGTACTCATTCTAGTCGCCATATGTTTGCACCATTCTTTATGCATGAAGAGCGACTACACAAACACTATCCTAGCTAGTGGAATTCAAACCAGCTCAATAGATCACAGGCTCCACACTCCATCCCTCCTCTTCTTCCTCTCCAACGAGCTTTGTGCGCATTTACCACCACCCCTGCCACCTTCAACCATCAACCATGCCTCGACGACGCCTTTGCTACTCTCTCACGTCCTTGCCGCGCCATGTCCCACTTAACTCCGCCTACCACCCTGCTTCATTCTCGCAGCTTCAAAGCCATCGCCATGTCACGATGCAACCCCACCACAAGTAGGGACTAGAACTTTGGCCTTGCTCATTTGAGCTGAAAGTTGCTAAAAACTTTAATCTTAAAAAGTTGTGACCTCTCGAAAGACGTCTTAAAGATATTAAAAAATTACAATTTTTTTTACAAACTCTAAAAAGAACTATTTAAAACCCATAAAAGTAATACAAAATATTACATCATTTTGTTTATACAAAAAACAAAATTTTATTTAATTTAAGTTGAAACAAACACGCCTTTAGCTCCTGGCTTGGTCGGTATTTTTGGCTCGACCTGGCTCAGGCTCCACCTAGTTTAATTTTCACTTCAAAATTTGAATTTTGTAGCCTGATCAAAGATTGATGGTTTAGGACAATTATATAGTTGACAATTCAAAATTTGAATTTTCAATTTCAATTCAACCTTGACTATGTTTCGGGGCATCCGAACAATTATATACTTGTTAATGCGATGCCCATCCAGTCTCGTATTATGTTGAACCTTTTCTGTCGGCTTTGATTATGTTAATTTTGAGTTTTATATTTGACTTTATGCTTTTAAAAAATAAACAGAGATAACAAACTGTTTCGTAATTAACCTTAAACCACTGTGTTCAGCCCATATGCATTGTCTAATCTGGCTCAAGAAGCACCGCAGAGGCAAACGGGTGGCCCCACAAAAATTATTTAAGATCTACCGTTCCGCATCCGTGATCCGTGCCTCGTCCAATCAAAACCCTCGCTCACCTTTATCAAAAAAAAAAAAAAAAACTCGCTCACCTGAGCAGCAGTTATGCCCATCGCATCGCTCGAGCGCTGCGCGCAGGTACGACTCACCTCAAAAGGCAGACCAGAAAACACTTGGGGCCACATACCAGTGACTTTTTACTACAATATCTAGCTCGCTCATGTCGATCTCGCATGTCCATGGACTTTGAAGAAAGACCAACGGCAACACGGTCCACGAACAAGCCACAATGACTAGTGGGCCACCACCCTCTTCGGTCCCACATGTCATCAGCGGAGTTGGAGGGGCAGAAATATCTCCGGGTCATTTTTAATTAGCCGCTGCACCAGTGACTAGCCGCGAGCCCACTGTACTGTCTACGATACCCCCCACCTCGACCAGTTTAAAATCTCTCTTCGTTGCTTCCCCAATCCGCTTCCTCTCACCAAATCTAGGGTTTCCGATCAGACTCCGCTGCAGCCGCCGGCCGGTGCCACCTCCGGCGATAATGTCGGCCAGCACCGAGCCCGACAAGGTCCCCGCCGCCGCCGCCGAGGGCGAGGAGAAGGCCGAGGCGGCGGATGGTGGCTCCGGCGGGGAGCTGCTATACTGCGGTACCACTAACTTCGACACCATGGGGCGGAAGGTTGCGGGCGGGAGCGGGGCGCAGGGAAACCTGGTGTCGCCGACGCGGCTGCGGCCGCTGCTGGGCGTCGACATCCGCTTCGTTGCATCTGGATGCAGTGAGTTCCTTCTTTCATCCTCGCCTGCTTCTGGAGTGGGGGATGCGATCTGACGCCAGTTGGTACATAGAAATATTTGAGGTAGTGATGATTAACATTTTTTGAGTGAAACGAGATGAAGTCGAATTGGACCCTCGTCCCTGTTTGACGTTACTCGGAACTTCGCTTAAGCAATGCTATTAAAGGCAAAAATGCAGGAGACACTCTGAATACTGGCCAGTGATTACCATCTGTCGAATTGCTAGGACAAGCCATGAAGCCGCACTGCAAAGTTTAGATAAATTAGATATTAGATATGTGGACACATAATCGATGATTGTCAAGGAGATCAACTAATGGGTGAAGTTATGTGATTTAGTATGTTAGAATTTAACCAATCATTTATTAGGCCACATATATGCCATATGACTATATAAGCATGCTGGGCAAGATTGTGAAGGTCGTTTATTGGTTGTGGCATAGTTGTAACATTGTCTTGTGGAAAATTCTATCATGCTCAGTGAATTGCTATGGAACTTTTGTGAATGATGACAACATGATTACTCTTGTTTACTATACAACATTTTAGTTGGTTTTACCATTCTATATCTTTTCTGTTACCCATAGTTGCAGATTCTAACTTATTTGTAATGTATGGGCTTTGCTGATGAATTATGTAACATTATTTTCCAGCGGCTTGCCATTGTGTTGCTTTGGATGCTGAAGGCCGTTGTTACACTTGGGGTCGCAATGAGGTATAATATGACATGTCAATTGCTTCTGTTTAGTTCATTACTCAACAGCGTTACTTTCAAGCAGAAGGGGCAATTGGGGCATGGGGATACTCTTCAGCGTAACCTGCCGACTGTTGTTTCTGAACTATCAAAGTAAGAAAATTGCCTGTGATGCCAAATTATTTACCTGCATTTTAATTTTTTTGCATCTGCGTGTGATACCTCTAAATGGAGGAATTGACCTGGGAATCTTGTTAAGACTGATGGTTTAATGGTGTTAACATGCTTGCTATACTGATATGTTCTGAAGTGCTGATGGAAAGTTGTTAATTCTGCAGGTACAAAGTCATTAAAGCAAGCGTCGGAAGAAATCATACAGTGGTTGTAATTGATGATGGGAAGTCGTTCTCATTTGGTCACAATAAACATGGACAGTTGGGGACAGGTTCCCTAAGGAACGGTTTGTACCTTTGGCTTCTTATTTATATGGTTTATGGCATTATTACTGCATCAAATACCATTGTTGTGTCATTGTGTGAAATGTCATTCTGTGTTTGGACAATTCTGACTGTGTACTTAGTTAAGATTGCATTCTTTTGTGTATTTTTTTTATGTGGGATCTATACAATATAGTCTCATGTAAATTGTTATGTTACATTTTCTTAGAATACATGTCAAAGATGAGACATTTTAGAAATTCTTTTTTTATCCCTGTAGCAAAACATAGTTTGATTACTTCCCTTGCATGTTTTAGTCATGTCATGTCATGCATTTCAGCATATTATTGCTGGGAATATCATAGACAACTTATTTTATTTGTACATTGTTTTTTACTGCTGTTCCTGACTCCCTGTGGTTCTGAAATTGCTGCAGAAATTGAGGCATTGCCTGTGCCCTGTCTTGTTACTGAAGCAACTAATGCTGTGTGTGGTGCTGATTTTACCGTCTGGCTGTCATCGGTTGAGGGCGCTTCTATACTGTATGTCTCACTGAAAATGTGAAATTTGAAGATGTCCAACCTCGTTTGAATAATAACTGCATTCCCTGAGTAGTCAGTATTCTTTGTCGGTGTTTTTTGAGACAGTATTTTTATTGTTCTGTGCTATTCAGTACAGCAGGTCTTCCCCAATATGGTCAACTTGGTCATGGAACTGACAATGAGGTTTATTGCTTATCTGTAACACAACTAACTCAGTCAGATTTATTACCGATACATTATGATTTAATTTATGCTACTGCAGTACAATGTTAAAGATGCATCTGTAAAGCTAGCATATGATCCTCAGCCCCGCCCAAGAGCAATAGCTTCGTTATCTGGGAAAACTATTGTCAAAGTTGCATGTGGAACGAATCACACAGGTTTTTTTTCTCCTTTTTTTTTGTTTATTATGATTCTTCATTATTGACACTGATCTCAACGATGTTTTTACTTGTATGTTGCAGTTGCGGTTGATTCAAGTGGTTATGTTTACACGTATGTTCTTCTCACTCATTCGTCTGCCACTATCACAAAGTTAAAATAGTTTTGGCTTACAAGTATCTCTAAATATGCTATATTAAGTCCCTTAATACGCATGTAAACATAATTGTTGTTCCTTGTTTTCTGTTTTCTTATTTTTCCTTTTGTTTTGGCAGATGGGGTTTTGGCGGATATGGAAGGCAAGATATTCTTATCATGTATCTCACTATAATTGCGATATTTGAAGGTAACCTATCCATCCACTTGCTTATTACATAGGTTGGGGCACAGAGAACAGAAGGATGAGTGGCAACCTCGTCTTGTTGAAGTATTCCAAAAGCACAATGTTCTGCCTCCAAATGCTATTGTGTCAGCTGCTTCTACAAGTTCTGCATGCACTGCTGGTATGATATAGCTATTTATGGTGCACATTCTATTTTTTCTGTTCTGATGAGATTTGGGGTATAGACTAATAGAGCTTATTATTTGGGCTCTAACATAAAAATACTTAGAAGACTATTTTTTAATCTATATAAGGTATCATATATTTAAGCTACTGTGTGTAGTTTACCTTGTTTTGGTTGTGTTTGCGTAACATCTTGGTTGTATGTTTGAATGATCTTATTGTAATATTATTGGTGCATCTCAGTGATATGCCATGGTAGGGTTGGTAATGTATTGTATCCTGTTTCAAGCCCACATCTCTCAAAACCCCTGGAGACACTATTGCATGATTGTATCATCTGTTGATATTTTTTCTATTTTCAATAAAACCATATCCTCCTGCCAACAGATCTGGCAGATTGTTACTGTTTCTGAAGTTGATGCTCCCTTGCGATCGACAACTTCAACAATGTTCTAAAACTTTTGGTATTTTTCTGACACTATTGTTCTTGCATTTAGTTCATTTTTATGGAAAACCTTTTGTGAACAATGATTCACTGAACAGTCACTCTCAGTTCATTTAGGTCAACAATTTGCTAATAGTAGTCTCTTATCTTGATGATTGAAGTGGGGTGCTAATGTGGTATAAATGAAGAGGATTCAGATGTGGTTGAGGACCCATGGTTCAGAAGTACAAATCAAATGCTTTAAATAAGAACCCTGTCCAAGAAAATTTATGGTCATATGATTTGTGAATGATGATTTAATTTCCCTGTTTACAGTTTGTTAACTTAACTCCATATGTGAAAATGATTTTCTGAACTTTGCAAAACACATGCATACTTATTTTTCTAGGCAAAGGGTTTCTGCTTTTGTTTTGGTAGTCTTGCAAAAGAGGCATCTGATCTGACACGATTCTTGAATTTACCTATTTCCCGTGTGTTTGGTTGCAATTAGGCAATTTGTTTTACTCTGCAAGATATATTAATGTTCTTGTTTCATGCCGCTGTTTGTGTCTTGTGAAAAATATTGCTGGTATATCTTTGAGTGTGCTAACTAGAATGTGTTGGTTGGTTGCGAAGCAAAATTAACTACAACACTATGATCAATCGTTGGCCGTTTAAATTTGATTATTAGGTGGCGGACAATTGTACATGTGGGGGAAGATGAAGAATACAGGCGATGACTGGATGTATCCGAAACCAGTATTGGATCTAAGGTTCCTTTCAAACTTTTGGTTATATTGTGGAATACTATAGTGAATTAGTGATGAGCAATGTCATCATCAACCATTCTTTCTGTTTTGTTCATCTATTGTCAGAACTAGCTGTCTGCTGAAATGCTGTTGTCCGAGTTATCTGTTTTAACTGATATTTTTTTTTCAGTGGTTGGAACATTCGTTGCATGGCTTCTGGTAACATGCACCACGTTGTTGGTGCAGATGATTCTTGCATAAGCTGGGGTGTTGCCCTGTATGGAGAGCTTGGTTATGGCCCTCATGGGCAAAAGTATGTTTATTTTGAAGAATGCTAATAATATGTTAAACACTAGCTTAGCAAACCTCCACTAAATTCTCTCTTACCAGTCATTTCTCTTTTTGTAAATTGTAATGTAGGTCATCTGCGAACCCAAAGAAGGTTGACATTCTTGATGGGATGCATGTGACAAAGTAATTACACTAAATTAACATGTATGTGTAATTGCATCTACTGTTAATTGTAGTATATTAAGTTGAGGATACTTCTGCAGTGTTGGTTGTGGATATGGACTGTCCGTGATTGTTGTGGACAGAGCTAATGCTGGTGACCGGCTTGATAAGGTGAAGGAACATGATTTGTTGCATGGACCATTTACTTGCATAATGTTGGTAAAGATGCAATATTTTAATTCAATTGTTCATTTGTGGTGTTAAACAATACATGGATTGGTCTAGTAAGAGATGTGCTTTCTGCACTGATACATGGTAACACAAGTTTTCATCTTCTAATGTTGCATCAACTTATTTTATTCGATGTATGTATGCATTTTCATTTTAGAGTTTTTGGACCATCTAATCTGAAAGGTTTGCTATGTTAGTGCTCCATGATAATTAGGCAACGCCACAACAGTTAACGACCATTCTAAGCATATTACTAGTTTACACAGTTAAGCTAGTACGAGGAATTACATTTGGGAGGTTATAGTGGAACAAAAAGGTCCTTCCACTGAATCGCTTGTCATTATTCATTACCATTTTTATAGGGAAATTCATTGTTAGTTCTTTCAGGATGACCTATATAACCTTTTTTCGTTTTATCTCTTGTTCTTGGATCTGTCACTCATTCTATGCCATCTATCATTCTGTTGTCTTGCTTGGACCAATAATAGCATGTTTCAACATCTAATATATGTTATTGGTTTATTACCGCAATATATATCTCATTGCAATTTTTCATTACCCAGTTTTCATGGCTTACATTAATTATCTTTTACTTATTTATTTTTGTCTCAGTTCGATATTTATGACGGCGATACCTCCAATCAAGGTTTGCATTTTTCTTATTTTTATTTTTTTTATAACAGAACTAAACATGCAAGTTTGTGAACTTGAAACATTTAAATGATGGGTAGATAGCATCCTTATTTTGGTTTCATTTGTTACAAAGAATAATCTCGTCGGCATATTTTTTTTTCATCTTTTCCTATGAGAATTAGCTATGTAATAAAATATTTTCTGTGCATGGTGCCATGGTTTTAGAGAGTTATGCACTGGTATGATTATGGGACTTGTGGGGTTTGGAGGGGTGGGGCAGGAGGTTGTTCTACATGGAGAGGTGCAAAGGCGAAATTGCTTATAGCAACACTAGGGGATTGATTGTAATTTAGGAAAGCACAAAGAGCAATTCCTGCTATTACATGGAATTCCTTAAAGCGATTACATGGCATTCCTTGGAGCTTGTAAATCTAACATGCTGTTCTACATCTATGTGGAACTTACTCAAACTTATTAGTCTGAACCAGAAAAGCACATTAGTACTTTGGGATATAACTGGTTAGGCCAACCCGTTTAGCCTGAAAACCTGGGCCAAGTGTCCAGTAGCACCTCAAAAGGGATCATACAAGCTAGCCTTTCCTAAACTGGCCAAGTGTTGGGTTCAAAGAATAATTCTGTCAGCAGACAAAGTCAAAGACAATCTAGCTAGATTGATGGCAAGCATTTCTACAGCAGACCTTGATGTCAGTCTTTCCTTATAATGCAATGACTTTGCTGCCAATTCATCCTTCGAGCCGAGAGCACATCTACACATGGTGATGTTCTCCAGCAAAGCAGGGTTCTAAAACTCAGCCTTAAGCAGGGTTCTAAAACTCAGCCTTACTCGCCGATTACTCTTTTTCTAAAACCTAGCAGCATCTCTAAGATAGGCCCTGTATGGGTGCTTATCACTTTTTCTAGGGAATCTTTGGAGTTCTTTTTTTTAAGGATAGTGCCCATTGTTGGAGCTATTTTTTTAAATAGGATCCCTAAAAATGGAGATACACCCAAACAGGGCCTCTCTTGGCCGGGGATCCTATCTTCTAAACTTGTTAATGGTAGCATGTGCAATATATTGGTATATAGTGAATCCAGAAAAACCTGAATTTAGTTAGCTTAAATTGAAGCTATGATTAATTGTTAAAATGCATAGCATATCGCTTACCATTCTGTTATTTCCCATCTATTCAATGGATGGTTTAAACTGTTTACTGCAGTAGAAGAGATAGTGGAAGTTAAAGTAACCAAAAAGGCATCAGCTAGCACCAATTCACGGCCCAATAAGCGCAAGAAACAGAAGGATATTTCTGAATCAGAAGAAGAGGATGAGGACGAGGACGAGAGTGGAGACGATGAAAATGGAGAAATAAAGGAAGCAAAGGGTAGGCGTGGCCGCAAACCATCAAACAGAGCGAGAGGGAGAGGCAGGGGAGCCAAAAGCGTAACCCCAGAGCCCAAGTCATCTGGAAGGGGCAGAGGCCGCCCGAAGAAAACTGAGACCCCTGCTCAGAAAGCTGGAAGCTCGGGACGTGGTGGAAAGAGAGGAAAACGAGGAAGATCACGGAAGTGATTGTCTGAACCTTGGTAGGTCTTTTGTTGTTATCAGATGAAGTTATATCTGACACCTGATGACTGATGTGATCCAGCCCAGCCATTTAAGGGTACTGAATTTCGTAGCTATGCTCCTCTCTCAGACTGCCTGCTTACTATTAAAACGCCTGTTTTTGGATGGAGTAGTTTCTGATTTCGAGTCTTAAGAGTGCTTAACATGTACAACTGTACTATTTACTGGTAATTCTGAGTGAAATCTCCTATTCAATTGTTTCCTCTGCCAAGCAGTGGTTCTGCTCAACTATTATGCTCTCTGCAAAGCATGAAAGGCTTACCTGCACGAAGATCTGTGATTTTTTTTTTCTTGATGCTGCCAAGCCAAGTACTATCCCATATCTCATCAGATGATCTTGAACTAAAATACATGGAAACGACAATGCAGGTGGTGCTGTCCGGTCGAAGAGGACGACTAATTTCATGGGAGTACCATCCTGTACTGGTCCTACACCTTTTGGTGAGCCTATGAAGTTCGTCCTGCTCCTACTTTATTCGCCCAGGACTGAATCAGACCGCGCTAGGACCAATACAATTCAAACCCTAATCTGGCTCCCGTGCACGCTTCACACCACCCCAGTGCCATTACTCTCTTCCTCCGCACCAGCACTAAACGGAGGTATCCGAAAGCTCGCATACGTCGATGCAGGCGAAGCAATGTACGGCAGTACTATTCTTCGAATCTACTCACTGAATTTGATGCCATGAAGAGTTACGGCAATAGTTCAATGTGTGAATTTGATGCCCTGCCCACTGAACCAACCGTAGCCGTTCACTCTCTCTTTCTTTCACTTAACCAGGAGGGCTAAGAACTAAGAACTGGCAGATTAATTGGCGCTTGTTTTCAGCAGCGGCTGCACGTCAGTGTACACGAGCAGCAGTGTAGCGTTGGGGGTAACATGCGGTGTCCTCTCCTCGCGGCGATAACTATATATTCATATGCCATAAGTGCCGGCCATCGGATGCTTCTCGTCGCGAGGACGACGACGTCGACATGATGGCATGGCGCTTGCAAGCACGAGAGGGCCGCATGTGCCTAGCTAGTTCCATTATGCAGTGGCAACGTGTAGCGGCAGCAGCAATGTACGCAGCTGCCATGTGGCCGTAGGGTACGTGTCAACTACTGTCAAGATAAATATATGTAAATAAATATATATATATGTAGGGTGTCAACTACTGTCAAGATAAATATATGTTAACCCACGAGCACGAGGTGTAGATTCCGAAATGCATGCGGCTACGGCTGTCAGTGGCGCCGCTGCGCCTGCGTGCGTGATTGGGTTTACTATTTACGAGGAAGATTCTTCGGTGGTGATTGGTTTCTTGGAGCTTTGTTACCGGCGATGCGTGTCGCTGGTAATGGTGCGTATAGGAGAAATTGTCCGTAGGGTTGGCGCCAAATTTAAATGTACGATGACGGCAGTGAGAATGGTAGAATAGAACAGTGATCAGATCGACAGACAGAGAACTGAATGAAGATGAGCGCCAAAAGAAGTAAATAGCAATGGAACCAACGCGAGACAAGGTATATTTGACCCACCAATATTATGTAATTTTGTTTCGGCTATCTTGTCTTCATCGCCCTTACAAATTGATAGGCATTTTAGGCTGCAACCTATCCTCCGATCCAGTATAGGCAAAACTCATGAGTCAAGACAAAGAGTAGTACATTATACATATCCTTAATTTCATCAGTTAGCTTACCACATTCTAGCCTCTATGAGCAACTTCCCTGGAGTTCCAGGGGTGGTTTATCAGACTGGAATGTGTTGTCAAAAGAATTAGGTGGCACAGATAGGAAGCTGAGGAAGATGGCGCTGTTTTAGCTAACAGGAAAAGGAAGCAAAAATCTAGAACTGAAATTGCTTCCATACTGGTAGTACCAATTAATTAGGTGGAGTCTCCCTGTCCTTTTGCTAGTTATGAAGGAAAAAGTTGGGATTAGAGCTACTCAGCTAACCTTGTCATTTTCAGTTTTCCCCTCTCTTCAAGGCTCCTAGCTGCTAAGGTATCTTGTCATTGTTATTTCCGATCAGCCAAGTCTACGATTCCCTTGTCATATAATGGGGGCAAAGATAGTATTGGTTGGTTTAAGAAATAAGAATGCATGCATCTGTCACATTGACGCGTGCATCACCTGAAACCATAGAATCTTATTTTGTGATGCCACGGTCGCTGAAATATTTACAGGATTTACTACCATTCATGGTTTTTATGTTGATATTAAACTAGATATGTTTGTGGATTGTGGTCACTTAAATTTATGAGAGCATAGAAAGAGAAGTTTGCGGTCAGTTCTTTCTGAGAAGTAAATGATAAAGCATTCTGCCATTATCTTAGTTTAGGTAATTAATCATGTATCATAATATTACAACAATTGGCATTTTGGAGTAACAAACGACAATGGATTTTTCATATAAGGACTTATCTAAAATTCAACATTCTAAATGAGAATAACAAACCACAAGTTCAGTCGTTCCTTATTTTGTTGCGTTTACAAGCATGTCTGTGTCGGGTTAGCTGATTCCCTGCGTACAGTTTGAATCATTCAACGTAGCAGATGTAATCATAGGTCAATCTCATGAGAAATGCACAGCATTAGTATTATTCTCGGACATGAATAAGGTGCCCAGTAGCTGCCTAGAAACAGTTAGCTAGCACGCTTAAACATTTTTCTTTCTCAACCAGCAGATATAACACTCCACCTAAAGGTGTTCTTTAATAGGTTTTCCTTGACAAACTGGCAAATCTGATTTGAAATGGAAGTCCGATCTCTTCTTAACTAATATTTTCTTTCCTTTCTTTCTGTTAAGACTTCATTTCTGTTGAGAATTTGGTTTTAAGACATCATCATCATTATTTTTAACAAAATCCTGATACGACTTAATTCGTATGAACAGTTCATGGCATAACATAACAAAGCAATTGGAATTTCCTTTTCGCCCTAGCTCCAGGAAGGAATGGTAGATTGGTAGGTAGGCGTCCCAGAGGAGCATTCGTCTGCCTCTCTAGCAAATGACAAGGCAACCCACATCATTGCATTGCGTTTCCATATATAGGCATTGCTATCCCATCACCAACATGGATTCAGATTAATGCATTGTGCTACGGACAGCTGGTTAGATTAGGATGGGGATCAGGCACGAAGCACCAATCATAAGACCGTCCATGCATGATCACCGTTAATCACAGTCTTAATCACAATTATGTTGGTATGGAAACAATGTGCCCATTTTAAGGCGCAACGGAAGAAGAAAAGGAAATCAAATTTTTAAGGCCCGTGTTGGTCCATTTATTCCATGGAATTTCGGAACAATTGATTCTTGACGACTTTCTTTTTAAGAAGTCTTGAATAGTTATGAAAATAAAACTGTTCTGTTCTATGATCATAATCATTATGCATGTATGAACTACGAGTACTATCCAACTGGGTGGCCGTGGCCCTAATAATAAGCAGGGAAGCCACTGGATCTCATTCTGGGATGGCAAAGCAGTCTCCAGTTCCCTCAGATGGCCTGTGCCCTCAAAACCTGCTCTTTTTCCACCACAAGCAACATGGAGTAGCCTGTCGCTGCCTCCCAACTCTCTGACAGCGACCTTTCGTTTGGGCTCTAATTAATCGCCTTCAGACCAGAATTAAATGAACAATCACAACAAACCGTAACCTAATCCCCCGTCTGAAGCGATTAATCTGAGCTGGTACATGCTGTCTCTCTGTGCCTCCAATGATCCAATCACTGTTGCCTACTTCTGAAACAAGCAACCCTTTGTGTGTTGGGCGAATTAAAGAGAAAAGAAAGGTGGTGTGCCCCCTTGTGTTGGCCTGACTTGTTGTTATCCGTCGAAGATCTCTGCTGCTTTCTTGCTTTTGTGTGGTTAGGAAATATCTAAATGGGATAACCATGGCCTTTTCTTTCTGTGTCTCTCTTTACTTCTTTCTTAGCTGACCATACCATTTTATTAGAACTTACCACTGAAACATCTCATCTGATCAAATTACAAGTGATTGTGTCTCTTTAATTTTTTTTCTCGCTGCAGTTTGAACTTTATCATTTTCATTTAGTCCTTTGGCAGCGAAGACAAACTTTACCTCTTGCATCATCGTGCCCATGCATTGGATGATACAGAATCAAAATTATCTTTAGGGACAAATGCTGAGAATACGGCTCCTCTCTAAATTTCTGTCAATTTTGCTGCTCAACATAGTCATTCCTAGGCAATGCTGTTGCGCTAGGGAAGGTGGTACATACCAATCTGGTGAAATTTAATACTATTGCCACTAGCATATATGCATGGCCAGAACAAATGTTGATTCGCCAGCACCAAGTACGGAACTCACTATAAATCTACCTATTATGATCGAAACAAAAGCTACTAAGTACTGATCCAGAATTAATCACGCCTACTTTTGGGTTTTCGTCCTCTCGATCGCTACAATGCTAAACTACGCTGCTTTCTCCCTTTTAAGTATCGATCATTGCTGCCAAAAAGCACATCGGTGATTGCAAACGAGCATGCTTACAATGATATGTCTACTACGGTTTTAACGCATCCGATTCATGGTTAGGTTAGGCTTCGGCCATGGTCAATGCCTTGACCGCTGTCAGCGACGTGATTAGAGCATGCTTAACTAGTTCATCACTGAGAGAGGAAGATGGTGGCATCAGCTGAGCTGAGAAGCTACAGTACTAATACGAGTACCAATACTGGAGACTAGCGATACCGATGGCAAGGAGATGGCCAAGGATAATGTTTGGGGAGGGTACCACTGTCCACTGCACGCGGCGGTAACGTGCGTGGAGCCGGTGGGCTACGTGTCCACGTGCCAAAGGCTGGCACGTGCCTGGCTGTGTCGGACACCCCTCGTCACCGCACGTGGCCCACTTTGTTTCGCTGCGGAGCATCACTTTTAAAACATTATTATATGTATTTCCTATACAAATCCTCTATAAAATATTATTAACGTTTCCCCGTCAATCTCTCTAAGATTTCATCACAACTTACGCTATTCTTTTTCAGGAAAAAAAAATCCCTCTAGCAGCCCCTTTATTTGAAACCTCCACATATACAAATGATGATTTATATTGAGGATTGCATTCAATTCAATCCTGAAAACTGTTATGGTCGCTTTTAGCACATTAGCCATTTTCAATAAAAAAAACTCTCGAAGTAAATAATGTACATGTCCACCAAGATGTCATCCGCGCGACCACCGGATTTTCTTTTAGAAGTACACGAATGGTTGATTACATCAGTGTAGCACTGAAATTTCTTTGGTCATGATCATTGTGAGCATCTCTAACCCTTTGGATCGATATAGTATGGTTTCGGTGTTGGCGTATATTTAAAATGATTAAGATTTGCAAGGGTGTTTATGGTTTTTCGAAACCCTAGTGACATTGATGGCATAAAGGATTAAAGGAGCAATGCATTCGGCAAGACGAAGGTGTGACCAGACGCGTGGTGACTGGTGAGGTCACGTAGATAGCCTAGAGCTATCTTTTTTTTGTCGTCTCGTCAAGAGGGGTTCGAAATGCCTTGAACATGTCAGATCCTGGCCTTTGCGATGCACTGGTCTCTTCTCTATGTTTGCATGCCGTGGAGTTTGTATTGAGAGTGTAAGCAAGTTCGTCGGGGCTAGGGTTATAGGTGAGTCCTTAGTTCCTGTTGTTGTCGGCTCCACCGAACTAGGTTTGGTTTGGCTCAGTTTCCTGTCCTCTGGACATTGTTCGGTCATGGTCGGACAGTGTCCGAAGTTCTCTCCCCATCTCTCTATCCGCTGGTTGGGTTCTTCAGATTATGTCCGGTGATTGTGTTAGATTTAAATAGTGATCTGCATATGCTTGGCTCGGACGGTGTCTAGTGGGAGCAGAGCGTGTCTAGCCAGTCCTTGTACATGTTTTTGAACAGTGGCCAACGGTCACCGAATCGTGTCCCGTGGACATTTGTCCGTGGATGTTTTGGCGCCGAATGCATAATAGAAGCATCTGTTGGCACGTAATATTCCTTAAAAAATGGCACATAAATATAAAGGTTCATGCCAACATGATATTCCTAAAAAAAATGGCACATAAATATAAAGGTTTATAATTTATAAAGTAGTAAATTGGAAAATAATTGGTTCAGATAAAGTTTTACATAAAAGATAACATGCAATGCGATGAATATTGAAACAATAGCTTATCCTATTATTTTGGAACCTATTATTTTATGATTCTTCATCTATTGAAAATGCTCTATTATAGTGTTATCTATAGCCTTGGAGAAAATATCTTGCTCAATAAAGGTAAACAAACAATCGGCCAATAATTGATTGCCCATGCTATTCAAATAAAAAAGTGTTTGCCCGGAAGTACAATTAGATTAGAAAAATGGAATAAGGTGGAAAGAAAAATTACAAAATTACAGAGTAGAAAAAAAATTATGAAGCAAAGGTATAACTAGATTAGAAAAAAGTCGGAAGAAATTGGAAAGGAAAATGTGAACATTATATCATAGAAAAATAATGCAGTGAGCAAGATTTGAACTCAAGGCATGTTGTTAGAGAGTAAGGAGTTTATCAAATTGAGTTAACACTAATTATGTTCCTACTAATCACTCAATTTTTGTAAAACCTTATGTGGATGCCTAATACCTATACATAGGTCACCAAAAATTATGTAGTGCCCCCGGCATACCGAGTACCCCTTAGATCCGCCGCTAATCATATGGTGTTTGAATCCATTCTTACCATGCTAGCTAGAGAACCCTTCCTCGGCGAGACAGTGACCTTTCTCCTTGGCCTACTCCCCCAGTGAGCTTCCTCAAGCTGCATTTGTTGCATTAATTGTCGAGTCTAGGACCATGCCATGCTAGCTCAGTCACCAGCATAGCTTGTTGCTCGAAACTCATTGCTAAGGGAAAGATAAGAGAGGGCTTGGGAGTCGGTAGAAGGATTCGGAGAGGTGAGCTAAGGAAGAAGAGGGTAGAGCCATAAAGGAATTTTTGGGAACTTAGAAGCGGCACTAAATGGATTTTGTATTTTTATTTTGTTATGTTCTAAATCGATCTATCTAAAATGTTTATATTTATAATGGGTATTTCGAAGTGATATGTATCTGATCTACGAGTCATTCAGAAGACAACGTTCGTTAAAATCAGGAAAAAAAAATTTACACCTTATATATGCTTCACCATCACGTTTTGATCACTGAACCAAAGATTTCTTTAGATTTTAGAAGGAGCGTGCAGTGCCGCAGCCAGCAGTGGGGAACGACCGTGTCAGTGTGAGCAAGCGCTGTGCACGGCAGACAGCTCGTAAGAACGACGAGTTGCTGCTGCGCTCAGTGCTCCTCTCCTGTAGCATCGTCCATCGGTGGCGCCCTGCCCCTCAGTCTCACGTGAAGCGCCGACCAACCACAACCACGGGCCCCGCCGCCCATCTCGTCGTTCCTTTCTTGTGCTCAGAGCAACCCGGCATCACTTAACTTTACATGAACTTAATTAACACTAATAAATAAAATACAACAGAAAAAATTGCTGATAAATAATGCTGAATAATGTTAAATTTATTGTAAATTAGAAATTGTTGGAGATGTTTTTAGCTCACCCTATTGTTTCTTCTCGTTGTGCCCCTCCTCTCTGTATATATCTCGTGCTTATCATTGGCTTTTTTTCTCTACAACGGCCCGTCACCATGCTACAACTCACCATTTTATGAAGATTTTACCACACATGCTCTCTCCGTACTCTTCGATGTTACTCTAAATTTCATCTCTCAAACATTATTCCCTACCTCTCTATCCATCCCTTTCAAATTCCTTCATATTTTATACTACACTATAAAGAATTCCTTCTACCCGCAACCAATATATGACAAAAAGTGAAAGCTATAATGTTTTATAAAATCTGTTTACTCAAGCCTATTGTATAGGAGGTTGTTCGATGCTTTAATGAATCTCAACCCTTTTCTAAAAAATGGTGCCATGCAACATCTTTCTTGCAAATCTCAATTGTGCTAAGCACTAAAGCCAGCACTATGAAAAAGTAGTAGAAACTAAAAAAGAGGATGCTATGCATGGAAGCTGCAGGAGCGTAGGAGGCGAGGTTTCAGACAGGGCCGTTCCTGGGGGAGGGCGAGAGGGGCAACCGCCCTGGGCCTCCGAACGGCAGGGCCTCCAAATTCGATTCATGTAGCTTATATATGTATTTATAGATGCATAAAAAATAAAAAATATTGTTATTCATTCATTAATTCATTTCTCTTCTAATGTTTTTGTCTCTTTTCTAACTTCAAGTATACCGATGGCTAGACTCCTTAAAATCTCTTTTAGTTGTTGTTCAAAAGAATCTATAATACCTATTTCTGTAACAACATCGTAAATTCGTAATGATATGTTTAGTAGGGCCTAAATTAGATATGAATGGAGTAATGTATGAAATAATATGCCATCAATTTAGACTCTGGATTTAGTTTCAATAATTTAACTTCATTTTATGTCTTGTTATCCTTTTACTTCTCATAAACACTAATCCACACTAGTAATGAGTCCCAACATTTTCAACTTCATTGCACATACGAATGAGGATGAGCACATCAATGAGCTAATACAAGCTACCATTCTAGCCATACTAGGTCGTATCCTTCCACCGGCACTCGATCATCAAAATTCATCTACTTTCTCCTCAGCTTTTAGAGTGTAGGTGACATATTTCTAAATTTTAAGGATGATTTATAATTAGTGGCTATGTTTGTAGTGCCATGCATCTAATGAAATAAAAAAGATCGTATATGTTTTACTGACTTAAGGACGCCTATTTTTATTTTTGCCCTGGGCCAAACTGCCAGGATCGGCCCTGGTTTCAGAGCAGCCAGCGACAGTATTACACGTCAAGTACATAGGATAGGTTTGGTCGTAGAGAGCAATTAGTGGCTGGTGTCGTAGATACCACCTTAAAGCCAATCGGTCGACTTCAATTTGAATCACGATTTTAAAACGGAATCGTTTGCATCGACAAGACGGTACCGTGGCGCAGGAAAAACAAGTGCCTTGCTGTTGCTGCTCACTCGTGCAGGACAAACTGTAGCTTTATAATAGTGAGCACCAAATAAATTATTTCATAAAAACAAATATCAGAAATAACAACTTTATAATGGTTTATATATGAATTTTCCGCGTAAACAAGTGAATAAAGCGGCGGAGACGGAGAGACAGATCGGAGCGGAGGGCCCGAGCCAAATGCTCCGAAATATAAAATCAGCGTGTGGCAGCCTCAGCGAACAAGCAAGCGGACAGCAAACACAGCGCCGGTACGCAATCACGAACGCAAAGCCAAGCAGAAACAAGACACAGCCCGCCTATCCGGTCCAGTTCCACACTTCCACTCCAGAAACGCACGCGCACGCAGCAGGCAGAGCGCCACTGACTGACTGAGGCAGAGGCGGTCAGGCGGCGGCGGCGGCATCAGCCGCGATGACCAAGTCCAAGAACGGCTGCCTCAAGATCCTCGCCTGCGCCGGCGCTGGATCCGACCCCTCCGCCGGCTCCGACGCCGACGCCGACGACCACGTGGACGAGGTAGTGCCCGCGACGAACTCCCGCCGCTCTCGTCGCCAAATGCTGCACTGGCTCTGCTCTTGCTGCCTCCGCGCGCCGTGCTGTTCGCCAAAGTTGCCTCTTTTCCGCCTCCCTCTCGGGCTGGTGTGCCTGTTTTGGGCAGATCTCCGTGGGATGAGTGGGGTTAAAGGGAGGGGCGTAAATGGTTTTTGGTAGATCTGGGGTTGTCGATTCGTGGCTGGGAGTAGCAAGTAACTCAGCAATTCGGGAGATTTACTGTTGATCCCTCAGTTCTTAGGCTCAATTTTGATTTCAAAATTGTTGTGGCGCTGAGCGGTGGAATCAATTGCTAGTCTTTTCGCAAGCATGAGTAACAGAGTGCTCCACCTAAAAAAAAAGATTTTTTTAGCTCTTTTTCTACTCCCTTTCTTTTCTGCATGGCTCTACCTGCAGGCTGCAGCTCGATCGCCATGTTGTCTGTAGCGCTTAGGGGTGCTGTTTGTGTCGTCTCCATCCCAAGTAGGATGGCGCCATGGCGGGGAGAAACAGATCTTGTTTTCTCCTTCTAGTGCTATGCTATACTGTGCAAGTGCACTCACTGTGTTGCCTTGCCTCTTGGCTTGTGGCATCTGTCGTTCTCTCGATTGTTGCTGGCCTTGTCTTCCCGGATTTGACATTTCTGTTGTGACACTCGCCATTCGGCTGCTGATGGCTGCTTTCCCCTACTGAGAATCCTAGAGTCGGGAGGATTTGGCTAGATGCTGGAGCAACTCCAATTGCACCTATCAGCTGGATGGTCTTGGGCAAATTCCTTCTTAATATTTTTTTGGAAATTCACTTGTTAGGGTAAATATCCACGCCAACATGTGGTAAAAATGGGATCTGGATTTTCACACGACAGCCTAATTGCCTAAAGGAGCTGTACCGGTTGAATTACGAGTCGTTAGCTCAGACCAATTTTTTTTCCCTTGTTGAAAATTCTTTTGGAAAATTTTGATGGATAGATCTTACCACACCAAACTTCAGATAAGAAGTTTACAATGAAGCAATACCTGAATTGACAAAAGAAAAGACAATATTAATAGAAAAACAATTATCCACCAGTTTAATTCAAATTACTGATGGTGATTGATGAAGAACAAGGATTTGTATTTACGATTGTATTTTGTGTTTCTTGCCACATGCTAACTGTCATTCTTCGTCACTAAACGAAAATTGTATTGCTTTCATTGCAGATACACTCAGCTAGCCATTCTTTACTATTTTTTTTCATTGTAAATTTGTAATATCTCTTCTATAGTTGTTTTCATGTGAAGATACAAAGAAGGATTGTCTATTTCGCTTACCTCATAAATCTAACAAATAAACAATTTCATGCTAATGGCTGATGTACATGTTGTTTTTTACAGAACAAGGCCATATCAGATAAAAGCAGATGGAGCTTTCGTAGGAGGTCTACAAGGCATCGAGTTTTGAAGAATTCTGATATATCTGAACCTGAAACTCTTAGTTCGAGCAAAGCAAAAGCTGACATTGCTCCAAGCAACAACACCTATTCTTCAACATACTCATATGCCTCAGAGAAGCCTCTGCAGCAAGACAAGCCAGATGAGAAGATTATGTATCAAGAAAAGTCAGACGAGAAACCGCTTCATGATGAGAAGCTTGACGAAAAGCCTACGGAGAAGCCAGTTGAGAAGCCTGTTGAGGCACCAATTGAGAAGCCAGCTGACCAGATAATTGAAAAGTCAATTGAACACCCAGATGAAAAGATAATTGAAATGCCAATGGAAGATCCAGCTGAAAGGATAGATGAAAAACCAATTGAGCAGCCAACTGAAAAGGTGGTTGAGGAATTTGATGAAAAGTCGGATGAAAATATTTCTATTTCATCTTCTGAGCTGAAGCCGGAAGAAGCTGCACCATTTGCTGACGGAAACAGTGCAGACCCTGAGGAAGAGCATGTGGAGTCTGCTGCTATTGTCATTCAGTCTGGCATCAGAACATATATTGTATGTTGCAACGCTTTATCATCTATTATTATGTTTATCGCAATCACTTCTCTTTTAATGCTGTTCCATTTATATAACTGTAGGCAAGGCAAGAACTATCAAATCATAAGGATCTTGTGAAACTGCAAGCGGTTATACGTGGCCATCTAGTTAGGAGGCAGGCTGCTGAATCATTACAATGCTTGCTTGCTATTGTTAAAATGCAAGGTTTAGTCAGGGCTCATCAAGCACAACAATCTGCAGGGAAGTTTCAGGTAAGTATTTAGGAATATTCATTTATGGCATATTTAGAGCATTTTGCATTGTGTGTGGGAAGATCATAACATCAGCGTTACTCAACATAATTTCATTTTACATGCTGCCATGAGACCAAGTGATGCTTATTGCTAGGATTTTTTTCTTAGATTGGGGGTGTTTAGAGAGTAGAAGCTCTTTTGCTGAACAGTCAGTTGAGTGTCACTTAACAAAATTCAAGTTTTAAGAAGCTATGTGAGTTTATGAGTATTTTTTCCAAGTTCCTTTAACAACCTGAAAGCTTTCAACCTGTTGCTGGTGCTATGACTATGAATTTAAATTTAATTTTTGTTTCCCTACTCACTACATTTATTTCTTATCTGCTATCTTGTTACAAAATTCCATGGGTTACATGATCTTTAATTTTTGGAGTTAGTCCCTGTCCTTTGCACCAACATATAATATGATCCTCATCATTTGTATTATAATGCTGAGTAGCAGTAGCACCCTTGCATGGACACTCTTCCAACTTAATTTTGTTTATATATTTATTTAAACATGTTTCTTTTGGGTAGGGCATTGCGGTCCGTTCTTCAAGTGAGAAATTGCTTCATAATGGATTTGCTTTGAAGGTGAGATGTCATTAGTATTATCTAACAAGATTGCCATCACATAATCGCTAGTTTGAATTTCCTCATGTCTTTTTAGAAGAAAATTTCCTCATGTTAACATTGTGTTATCTTCTGTCAGCTCATGGACAGTGTATCGAATTCAAAACCCCTTCATATAAAGTGTGATCCTTCTGCATCTGATGTTACATGGGAATGGATGGAGAGGTGGTCAGCTTTGATCCCGTCAACTACTCGACAATTACTAGAGAATACAGAAAATAGTGGATTGGTGGTTGAAAAGGTGAAAGAAGATGCTCAGCACGAAGAAAAGACTGTTCCTTTGGACTCGGACATAACTTTCCCCAAGTTAGTGCCTGATGATGTGGAAGAGACCCTAAATCTATCCCATACTAGCGCCTTGGAGGCTCCTGCATGTGTCCCAGAAAAGACCCATGTGATGAAAATCGAAGATGATCCTGAATCAGAGTTAATTGAAAAGATAAATGAAGATGCTGACCAACTGATTGACCCAAAGTCACAGAATGTTGTGGAGCAATCTTTGGAGTTTTCTGGTCAGCAATCTATCCAAACTGATCCAACAAAGGAACAAAGCTCCCTTACTGAAAAACCTGAATCTTCCAATGAGGATGTTTTGGATGCATGTAAAACTGAGCAAACACTGGATATGGAAGGTCAAAGATGTGTAGTGAGAAAGTCATGCAATCCAGCATTTGCTGCTGCGCAGTTGAAATTTGAAGAGCTGAGTTTGAGTTCTGCAGTCAGTAGGTCCAACAGTTCATCGTATCTTGATGGGGCAAGCAAATCGAAGGTGCATACACCCCACTCACGAGATGATGCCTCTTCCAAGCAAAATAATGAGACATGCATACCAGAAAGCTCTGTTGGCCATGACCCCAAAATTGTACTTGCTGCTTCAGAATGTGGGACTGAGATATCAATTTCATCTACACTTGACTCACCAGATAGATCAGAAGCTGATGGTGGCGAGATCGTACTAGAGATTGGAGCCCTAGAAGATAGGAAACATGTTGCTGACAATGCTGATGAAGACACCCATGTTTTGCATTCTGAAGTGAAGAACGCTTCTGAAGAAGACGTCCAGCCAGAACAAGAGGAAGAACATAATGATGATGTTGCTAACCCTTTCGTTGCCTTGGATGCTATGCTTCCTGAACAACCACGTGTTGCACTGAAAATTCCAGATTTGCATGAGCAACCAGAAAAATCTTTAGAATCTTATGCTAAGTCACCCGAAGGAACTCCCGTGAGTCGAACCACCTTTGCAGAATCTCATGGAACACCATCAAGTGAGGTCTCTGTTAATACCAAAAGGACAAAGAGCAAAAAGCCCAGGTTTCATGTAAGCAGGAGATCACTGGCTAGTCCAAGCAGCGATTCTGTAGGACGAAGCAGCACGGATAATCTGTCAAAGGATTACAAACATGCAAAGAGAGAGAGCTCAGCTAAGGTTATATCTCATCATGTTGATCAAGAACCTCGTATGAGCAACAGCACACCATTGCCAAGCTACATGCAGTTTACAGAATCTGCAAGAGCAAAAGCATCTGCTGGTGTATCCCCAAAGCTGAGCCCAGACGTACAAGACAACAGTACAAGGAAAAGGCATTCTTTGCCCATGACCAACGGGAGGCAAGATTCATCTCCTCGCATGCAACGATCATCATCCCAAGCACAGCAAAATGTGAAAAGCAACGTTGTTGTTCCTCCCAATTCTTCTGGTAAGTATCCTGTTGTTCTATACACTTTTTCTTCACACAGGTCCATCCCTGCCACCATTTTTGTCCGGAAGTTTATTTTGTGATGCTATTTAGCTTCTCAGGTTCACTTTAGCACAGTAGTCGCATAATGGTATTTTTCAGTTTACATGCTGCTTATTGTTTTGAAGAGTATAATACACAAGGGATTTTCAAACTTGTCATCCCTCTAATTGTGCCATCTAGATCCATAAACTTGACTTGCACAGTTAGGTAATTTCAAGGGAACTAACATAACACAAAATCTAGATGCACAAACAAAATGTTGAATGCATTTGCCCATGCATGATGTATGCCATTTTTTTAAAAAAGAATCTTCTTGTGTGCACCATGCAGATAGGAGGTGGCATATATGACAAGAGGTGCACCGAGCAACACATTAACGAGGTGTCATCAAATACCTAGAACAATTCTCAAGATGACTCAGATCGTCCTTGTTTTTCCTTCGCACACCCTCTAATTCGTCAGTTTTTTTTTTCTTCTATTCTTTCTTGGAATACTGGGTACGATTGGGAGAAGGGCAGCAGGTTCATATACGTACATTTGTTGGTTCTTATCGGTTGTGCTGTTTGACTGATGATGATTTGTGCGTGTAATATATATCCTTTGACTTGTAATGCAACAGCGGCCTGAAGTGTGTGGATTGATCAGTTATATTTGCCAATGCTGGTAGAGTTCACGAATCACGATGCTGTGGACACTGGAAAGAGCCTTCTTGTCTATTGTATCTGTATGCATTTATCTCTGAGAAGATTATACATCACAAAAAAAGAAAAGAACTATGCGAGGAGCCAAGACAGAACAAGAGCGGCGAGGGACACCGACGCACATGAACCGGCAGGTTGGGAGGGCGCTGCGCCGCCGCAGCAGGTGGGCTGGGACGCGCGGACAGCCCGTGCCCCCCTCCCCCGGGCTGGAGAAGGTGGCGAGGGCGAGGGGCACGGACGCACGGTGGAGGAAGCGCCCGCGGTGTTGCCCCTCACGGCCTTCGCCGTTGAGCTCGTGCTCCCTGCTCCGGCGGCGGCGGCGGCGGCGGCGGGGTGCGCAGGAGGCAGTCAATCGGGCAGGCAGTTCCCTCCTGGCTCCTGCCTTGCGGGGAGACGATTCTGATTAAATTTTAGGAATATTATTGGACGGGCCGTTGTTCATATAATGTTTCACGAGTGCATGATGAAACACGTATACATTTCAACAATACCTTTCTTACCCCTCTTAGATTTAGACGGCTCAGATCAAGTCTGTGGGGATAGCTAATACACGTTGATTTAACTCGGTCCATGTGCAGCGAATGGCGCTAGGAGAGATTGTATCAAAGCATGTTTCAAGGCTAGCAAACAATGTTTCTTTGAAAAAAAAAAAGAGATGTACGACCTACATGAGCATAAACTGTCAAAAGCAAAGATAAATAATCGATGAAAAATTTTGCTTTAACATTGTTCAAAAGTTCATGAAGAATGTTTCACTAGTTATTAAAGGATGCTTCACTAGACAAAACCAAATGCTTTAAAAATGCAAAACGCATGTTTCGCGAGAGAAAAAAAAGAAATCTTTCATAACCTTTTTTTAAAAAACGAATAGTTTTTTAAACCTCTTAGTACCTCTTTTTTAAAAACCCTCAGTTTTTTTTCTCCACGCCGCTAAACAAAATCAAACCAAATGCCGAATCAAACAGGGTCTAAAGAGCCCGGGCCCAAACTAAAAAAACAAAGCGAGTCCCGAGCAAACCACCAGCCAGGAAGGTCTAGCTGGGAGTGGGTTGCATCGCTGCTGTCGCATTTGGATTGCCGAATGACCGGGACGGCGCATTATATATATCCCAACGCCAATTTGGTTACCACCAATTCATCGTAGCAATGGAGGTTAAGCTTCAAAGCCCACTGTGACTCTACTAGGGATAAAAAAAACCTGACGATTAACCATGAATATCGGTTTGTTAAAAAATAAAAGTGGTCAACTGTGACTTCTTTGAGACGAATGATCAAAGACATGTCTAAAAGTCAACGGTGACTTCTTTTTTTGACCAGAGATAGTCAAAGGTCGCGCCGGGGGCCGTCGTCGTCGATCTGGGGCCGGCCGAGCCGGGCACCGCCGTTGCCGACCCGGGATAGGCCGCGCCGGGCGCCGCCGTGGCCGAGCCGGAGCGGGCCGCGCCGTGCGTCGTCGTGGCCGAGCCGGAGCGGGCCGCGCCGTGCGTCGTCGTGGCCGAGCCAGAGCCGTCCGCGCCAGGCGCCGCCATGGAAGAGTCGAGGCAGCCCACCCCGGTCGTCGTAGATCCGGGGCCGGCCGCGCCGTGCGAATCAAGTGACCCATATAAATATGCGGCCACAACATCCATTAACTGCATAGTCAAATTCATGTTGACGGGACAAAAAAAAACTGACGATTAACCGTGGATATCGGTTTCTTTAAAAAAAAACCGTGGTTTTCGTGGTACAGCAAGAACGACGTTCGATTGGCACCAGAACGACGCAGTATGAAACTTTACAAGCCGATTAGACGGATCCAGCGGCGTCCTGTGAGGAGAGGAGAGCTGGCGGAGAGACCAGAACGGGGGGTCGGGATGAAGCCACGCGGCCGGATCGAACGGCCATGAATGAAGGAGGCGACGTGGATAGCGCGAGCATGCAGGGAATCACACGGAGCTACGCAACATAGCGGCGGGAATAAACTAGCCAAGGTCCACGAGGAACATATCAAAGTACCTGCATATAGCTGCACCCCATTGGAAGTGCTTGAAAAGAGAATATACCTGAATGATTCAGTAAAAAAAACTGAGCTCCAATCAATCGTGAAATAATTTCCTTTCTTTTAGAACATTTTTTCTTCCCCGAAGAGAATTGGCTGATGGAAGTCAAAATGATGGGGCTGAGGGCGTAATTATATTTACTAAAGAAACCACGTGAAAGCCTATTGAACCAAAGAACAGCCAAAATTTAAATAGCCGCGACAGCTCAATTTCGACCAGCTATTCTACTATCTAGTTTTATCCTTTTTGATCCTTTTGGCTGCTCCTTCCTTGCCGGGGCTGAGGCATCATGTAGAAACGTGCAACTAGCACCGTTACGACAACCTCTCGGACTGTTAAAATAAGCACAGGGTTTCATGCCCCTCACCTTAGTATCTCTATTGACCATAGGAGCACTGTCAATACCACCAGCCTGGGAAGGAGCAGATCGCTTGTACATTCCAAACTGCATTCCCTGCTGTTCAAGTGGTTCATGCCTCTCCCCTCCATGCTGATGGATGAGGGTTTTGTAATAGTCTACAACCCTCACTGTCACTGGGGCATTTGCAAAGTTCATAGCTGGACCTGTATTTGGTACAGGGTTCATGGCGACTGAAGGAGTGGTTGAAGGTAGCGGATTCATCATTGGCGGTGGCGGCGGCAGCGTAGGGTTTGTGCTGTGAAAGGTTACCATGTGATCTGAAAAAGAGGCGCCGGCCATCGCTGTCATTTGGGGTGGTGGGCCTGGTAGCATTGGAGCATCAACAGAACTACTGGCTGATTGTTCATGTCTAATTGGGCCATATTCTTTCATTAACCTTCCAACTTGTTCAGGATCATTTAGTATTTTGATGAGTAGATCTTGATCTATCATACTTCCTTTTTGATTACTTTGCATTATTGCAGTGTATGCAGCAGAGGCCGCAGCCAACACATCAGCCTCAGTGGAGAGACCGGCACTTACTGCACCACTGGATCCACATGGTTGCTGTTGCACAGTGGTAACTGGAGGATCTGGCTGATGGCAATTGTTTGGTAGATGTAGCGGTGGTGCTTCCAACTGATCTGAAGCATCATCATCTTCAACAGGGATTAGAGGAACCAATAGGGTTTGGAAATCATCATAATGGGAGTCTTTCACATCAGGCGAAACAAATGGGCTGGATTAGCAAAAAAGAGCTATTGGATAAGGATTAAAGAACAAAAAAGGTGTGAACTCTGTAGAGACTAAAAACATTGAAGCTTGCTTACTTTGGAGGAATGTTCGATGGACGTGGATATATAGCCTCAAGTGCTCCAAATATCCTTTCATTCTGCGCAGCAGTTTCCTTGCTCTCATCTCCAGCAACAATAAGCCAATTTTCATCCAACAATATCTGCGACCAAGACAGTGTTGGGAAATCATTGTTCGTGAAATTATTTTAGCATGTGCACAATACAAGTAAAAATCTTGATACAAACTTACATATGGAGGACATTTCCACCTAATAAGAGGGATTTGAGAAATGTCAACTTTGAGATCGTTGGTTGGCTGTAATGACTCAAAGCCAGGAGGCAGGGAATCATCTGAGCTTGGCCCAGCTGCATGCAGTAACCATGAGCCTTTTGCTTGAAGATTGTCTTGCGGTCTTAATCCAGCTTGGGAAGGGGAATCCTCTGACAGAAAAAGGCGTACCTAACATATTTGGACATTCATCATACAAGGTTGCTCCGAATTTTAAAGCTATAATGTATTAATGACTACACAAGAACATAAATAACTCAATGAAATCAAAAAAATACGCAGGAACACTAGATAATTGCTACCGAATAGTTTCATTGAGTGCTGACATTGAAATGGCAGATGAAAGTGTGTAAAATGACCTAGGTTATGCACCACCCACCAGATATTCTTGTTTTTACCTTGGGCATAGGTGCATAAATCAATTAAGTGCATGTCCAACTAAAACTATTTTACAGATTCAGGATGTCGCCAGTGTTACAAATAATCCACATGGGACCGAGTGCTTGCTTGGTTGGTGAATGTCTAAAGAGTGCCTTCGAGTTCGAGAAACCCATCCACCTGGGCTCGAACCCAGGCGTCCACCTCCCCTCTTTAAGTAAAATGTCAAAGCTCTTGGCTAAAATTTCATAAAAACACACACTAATAATTACGCATTCATTAATTACGCGTTGGCCATTAAGGGTGACTATATGCCATACAGTAGTCAGCGGGTGACTGGTAAAGTCAATGGTTTGTCCTCTGAAAATATTAAATCATTGTATCATGTGCATGCTGTCCCAAGAACAGTGCTATCTCTAGAATGACCAAACTCATTCATATGCTTCAGAAAAAGAGAGGATTACTTAATAGCTTGGAATGAATTTTGACGCTTATATCAACCGTCATAGTTATCCTGGATAAGATGAAAAGAAAGAAACACAACAGAAGTAAATCAACCCTCATATATGCCATCCCAATACCACAATTCAATTCTTTTAGTTTCCTCAGCATGCATTCTAACAGCTGGTAGAAAGCACCGCAGCTATTGTCGATTTTGCGATGGTTTTTTAATAGCAACATGTTAAGACAATGACAATGCTTGATCTGTTCAAAGTAGTACCGAGCCATCCTTCATGTGTATCAAATCGAAATTATAGATCAATGTGAAGTGCCAAAAGCATCTATTTTGTGTCAGCAATTTATAAAATAGAAATACTCCCTCCGTTCTTTTTTATTTGTCGCAACTTTTACACATGCCCTTTGACCATTCGTCTTATTCAAAAAACAATTTAAGGATCATTTATTTTGTTATGCTTTGTTTTATCATTAAAGGTACTTTAAGCATGACTTATAGTTTTGCATATTTGCACTAAAATTTTTAATAAGATGAATGGTCAAAGGGCATGTCCAAAGTCAACAGCGACAAATAAAAAAGAACAGCGGGAGTACCAAATGTTTCAAATGGTCACACTAAAAAAATTGTTCAATTGGTCAGCAATTTACAATCATTAATTGAAGATAACATTTTTTATATCCCATAAATGGAAATTTATTTAGTAGACTTCAAAATTAACATATTCCACAATTAATTGGATTAGGTATAGGAATATTTTGACCAATTGATCAATTTAAGCAATACCATCAATATAAATCATGATAGATTGACAAACATGGGCAATCACACATAAGCAAAAACAGTCGTATTTGGATGAATGTCCTCATGGTAGGCACATCATTTCTCATGTTATCCGTGCATGCATAAGCTGGAACAATGTTGAGCCAAAAGGTTCATGGTCAATAATCAGTTTATCAATGAAGACTATTATCCACCAACATATAATGTAATAGTGTTTAAGAAACATGAACGAGGGTATTGGTAATATGTGCAATCACTTACTCACTCAGGGGTTAGTGGTAACAAGATATCTACCACTGAATGTTTTAATACCTCACCATGAACAAACGAATGAGGTATTGTCAATTTGTTCCGCTGAACTATATATGATATATCTCACTGAAATAATCGCTAAATGTCTGCAGCTCGCAGAATTATGTGTGAAGGGTTAAATGCTATATATGCTACATAAAGATTAATAGGAAGGGCAATCATTTTCCCCAAAAAAAGGTGAATGCAGTGGATCATTAAATTCCTAATGAACTTGATAACAAGAAATGATCAAAACACAGCAAATTGAAGTGCGTTAACTAAATTGTTTGTATTTTTACCTATGGCTTGCTACACACATAGACCCCTTCATATCTTTTTTCTTTTGTGTACAGTGACTTAATCCAGTTCATAAGTGTGTGGAATCCTTATTTCATATATAGTAGCACATTGGCTATACTCTTCAAAGAAATTGTTTTTGCGGTACACTTTGCTTTATTTGTAGATCTAAATCATATTCCATTTTGAACTTAAAACATGAGCATTAGCACACCTTTTTGTATATCATAACTTTTGTGCGCAAACAGCAGTGTGATAGATCCATTCTATAAAAAAAATGTCGTTGAGTTGGCGAAAACAATGTGTGTGATATACAAATGCATCTTCAGATTTGCAAGCTTTCATATACTTCCATTGATATAGAACAATATCAAATTTATTTATTTTAGAATTGAGTTTTATAATAAATTGTATAGGTTGTGAATTGTAAAATCTTAAAGGACAGGACAAACAGAGCTACTACAGCGGCAACACTACATAGCATCTGAAGACAAGTGTAGCTGAACCATACCAAACAAATTTATCAGAGGTAATAATAGAAAGTTGGATGGATGGTTGACTGTAATTCAATTGTGTAAGCCTCCAAGGCTCCAATGTACTTCATTAACAACTAGCGGCACATGTACATGCCATAAGGTTTAAATTATCCTTTTGCAAAAGCTCATGACAATTTGAATTTAGATAAAATCACATATTTCACAGAAAGCTGTGTGCAGTTCATCCTACTTTCAGCTAAGTAAAACTTCAAAGAAATAATGTTGCTTACAAGTTACAACATACAAAACAATTCATGATCTTTGAGTTATACAAGTTTTCACGAGAACGAGGCAAACAAACGATGAGATGTTATCATCTTTATAACAAAGACATGTTTTATCATGCATACCAGAATACCAACATAGTGAAAATAGTGTAGCATTTAGAGATATAGACTAGATGTTTTATTTGCTCCCAAGTATATCAAAAGAACTCTTCTAAAGCGTATGAACACATAAAATTCATTCAATTGATATGGCTGTGCTTGCTGGCAGCAAATACAGCATTGCATGTTAACACTGTTGAAAAAATTGGGGTGGATTTGTGGGGGTATAATCAAGGTATAGAGTCTGAACCACAACATTCTAAGTGATTGCTGACAGCCTCTTATTCGAATAGAACAGGATACCATCATACCAAATAAAACCTGGTGCGATATCATACATCCTTTGCCAGTGAGGATTCAAAAGCTGAATTTTGCTTTACCATTAAAATGTAAAATTGACATTTGCCACCAGGCTGTATGACATATGTGGTAATCAATGCTCATCAGGTGGTTCCTGAAATGCAATATTCCATCTTTTGTCCAGTAGTCACAGGCACCATATATTTCATGATTTGAGTCCAAATTCCTCATTAGTTCATTAAATATTCAATTTTGTCAATTACTTGTGCCTTACTGTTGTTGTTTGATAACAACATACAAATTGATTGTTCAGTCGTTTGTAGAGAGTAGTCAGCATTCACACTGGACTATCGGCTAGCGGGATAAGCCATACCAGTAATCTTGCCATGTTTACAGAATGGGATCCATCTGTTCCTCTGCTCATGGGACTGTAAACTAAACATCGCATTCTCGTTACTTATGCGACTTCACACATTTCGATTCCAAGCAAAACACACAGTAAAATAAGGTTGTAGCTTTCCAGCATATCAGCACGAGAACGAATCAACCAATCAAAGCATCAGATAACTAAACAGAATCAAAATCTCCCACGAGGAGCATACTGCACGGTCGCAGCAGGAAAAAAAAATTGACGAGATTGTTTGGGAGGGGGAGCAGATTAAGGATGGGGGAGCGTTCCATCTGCCTCCTCGTCGTTGCAACGGGTGAGGCTGCGAGGTGCTATTATTAGGATACCTTGCAGAGATTGGCTCCGGTGGCCCATGAAACGCGCTTCGATCGCCTCGACCCCATCGCTACTCCGCCCTCTCCCCACCACCGCCCGCGAGCCAAACCGATCCGATCTACAGACGCGGGGGAACGAAACCCTAAATAGGGCGAGAAGGCGATCGAAGTAACGGACGTGGATGCCGACTCGAGATCGGGGATCCCTCCCTCCCTCTCGCCCCTCTCCTCCTCGTCGCCGTTCCGACGGCAAGGACGAGCTGAGTGCGGCGGCGGCGAGGGGTTGGGGATTTGGAAGGGGAGGAGGAGGAGATGGTGAGTAGGGAGGAGGGTGTGCTGGCGTCGGCGGCGTCGGCTTCTCTGCCTCTTTGTTATTTGTCGCGTTCGTTTGGCGTTTGCTTTCCTTTTTTTCCTTCGCAATATATATACATTTTTTGGGAGATAATTGAGCGATTAATTTAATACTATAGTATTTTTTTCATAAGTTGATCACTTTAATTTAGGCTTCGTAATTTACTATCAAGTTATATGTGGCCGCTAGGTTTCCTCCAGTAATTTTCCAATTTACCCAGGTTATATGTGGCCGCTAGGTTTCCTCCGGTAATTTTCCAATTTACCCAGTTCTTCTTGCGTGATGTGTTGTGCTGCCAGATAAAAGATTATTAGTCTTGTGAAGAGACGTGCCAGATAAGAACTCATCTTCTTCAATCAGGACAGGGACCAGAGGATAGCTTCATGTTACAAGTACAGTCTGGATTGCAAAAAGGAAAGTCATCCTAACGCCCCATGCCATTCTTGTCCCTGACCTAACTTGGACTTTGAGATGCTTTTGCTGGTAGCAGAGGTAAGTACTGACTTTAGTTAGTCACAAAGATGGTTCAGGCATTTGGCACACATGCCATGTTCATAGCCTGATACTACGTCAAGTAGTCTTGGATGTGCCACAAAGAGTTCTTGATGTGCCATGATACTACGTCAAGTAGTCATGGATGCCACAAAAGAGTTCTTGATGTGCCATGTTATTCAATCATCACTTCCCGCAGAAACTACTAGAACCTTGCAAGTATCTTCCGAAGTACAGGCATCCAAAAGCCGATTACACATGAAAAGTAGCTTGCAAAAGCTGATAGCGCATGAGAAGTTTGAGGACAGGATCAGGCTAGCGTTATTCCGTAGAACTGCAAGTACAAAATTCTGAACGCTGTATGCACGCGACCTCCAGATACTCAGCCACTAGTCAGTTTATTTCCAGCTGATGTCGTATTTAGGTAAGATGACAACCACATCGGATTCATAGTAGAAAAGGTTCAGGCAATCAATATATCATTAAAAAGAGAAGATCACCTCCATTTTAAGTCAACATCCATGGCCATTAATATCATATGAGAATGTTGCATAAGCAGTTTCTTGAGTAGCCATACGATAGAAACAGCTATTACATAGCATATTAGGGGTGATCACACATCAGCTATCACCTTAGCAAACTGTTGAACACACAATGAGGTCACTAGGACCAGATACATCCTTAATATCACCTCTTTTTAAAACCATACTTCTTCCGCTCATAGAAGAGATCGGTCTTGGCGCTTCCAAGATTGACAATCTTGGGACATCCATCTCGGTCCTTCTCCTGCTGTGTGCACTCCTTGCAGTAGTAGGCATCTGAAATGCCAACCCCTCCACAGATGACACACCTTCCCTGGAAGGAGCCATAGTTGCATTCATCGCAAACCCGGACCAGCGTACATGGGCGCACGTATGAGTCGCAGATGACACACTTGCCATCGCATTTCTCACACAAGCGACCAATTGCAATGCCAGGCTGCTTCCGGCACATAATGAGATCAGGATGATGCTTCGCCATGATTGTCCGATGCTAAGCTGTGAAACCACCATGGAATGCAATATAGATCAGGATCAATCAAAGTCGGTCTGGAAGTAACAAGAATAGCAACCACACATCAAATTGTTAGTGACGTATTAGTACGAAAAGCAAATTATTAATCATTTGTTCATGAATTTTGGTTGGGCTTTGGATGTAGCATCTCTAATATCCAAGAGAACTTGCTAATTGGATTATTTGTTGCGATGGCAACCAACTCAGATCATAGTCACAGGAAACGGGGTCGAGGTCTCGATCCGCGTCCCGGGATCGGCGTCCCCAATCGAGGGTCGGGGTCACTACGGGTCGCCGTCCCAAACGCGAGGGGGTCGCCGAACCATTGGAGATTGGGACGAACAAGGGAGAGGGATAGGGAGGAGAGAGAGCGCCGTCGCCGCCGCTCGCCGTGCGCCGCCGCCCCCGCTGCACCGCTGCCTCACTGGGGGAGGGATAGGGAGGAGAGAGAGCGGGAAGAGAAGGGAGAGGGAGGAGCCGCACCTGGGAGGGAGAGGGAGGAGGCGGCGCGGTGGCCGCTGCGTGGGGAGGAGGAGGCGCGCGCGGTCGCCGCTGCGTGGGGGACTGGGGGAGGGAGGAGGCGGCGCTGGGTGGGAGCAGCACGGGAGGCAGGGCGGCTGGATGTGGGGGAGAGAAGAGAGAGATGAGGCGGGGCGCTGTGTGGGAGTACTAGGGTTTGTTGACGGGCTATTGGGCTAGGCCAGTACGAGATTGGGCTACTTAGGCAAGCTTAATTCACCTCTGACCCTAGGCCTTGATGTTTTGGCCCAATACCTAGGGGGTATCCTTTGCTACTGGGCCACGCCCTGGGCCACGGCCCAGTCGCGTTCCTCGACCCTAGGGTGCGAACCGGGGTCAACGACCCATTAGCCTTGGAATCGCGTACCAAATCTTAGATTCTCGGCCCACAGGGGTATACCCCCCTCGTACCACATTTTTTTGAAGTATCGACCCGCGACCCCGTTTCTCGACCCCGTCGACCCGGGAACTTTGTGACTATGACTCAGATGTAGTATTCCCATGAGACAAAAAAAAGCAGTTCAACTATGCCCTCCAACATTGGAAGCCCTTTCAGAACTAGTAATCTTTACTAGTTAGTTGTGGTGGTCAGTGATGAATGGTGCTTCATTCACCCTCACCGTCCAATCAAGCATCCACGCTACATAATTCCCCACTGCACACCGTCCCCACACCCAATCCCAGCATAGCGCACCTCTGCCTCAAATGGCTCGCCGCCTAAGGCCACCAATCCCACCCCTCACCCTCCTCGTGCGTTCCTCGCCAGCCTGCCCTACCGCTGGCACATGCACCCTTCAGTCGCCGCACCATCGGCTCCGTAGCACCTCCTCTGGTCCACGTGTGCTTGGTCTTCGCAGTGCCACAGCAGCGAGGAAGAAGACCAGGCAGCGCCGCCATCAGTTGGGAAGGGGAAGACGAGCGGCGCCACGGTGCGGAGAAGGAGGCAACGCTAGGAGGAGGGGAGGTCTGAGGAAGAGTACCCACCTGGAGCAGACCTCGGTGCCACCGTCGCTGCCCCGCACAAGACCGATGTACTTAACCCTAGAGGAGCAAATGGGGCCGGTGACGGTGAGAAAGAAGGGGATGATTAAATTCAGGGGATAATTGGCAAAATGCCCTGAAGTTCATCGATGCTTGACAAAATGTCCAAAGTTTGTGGGTCTTTTATGTTTTGCCCTATGAGCATCGACGCTTGATAGAATGTCCAAAGTTTGTGGGTCTTTTATGTTTTTCCCTATGAGGATCACGTTGTGAAACTAATCTTACAAATTAGCCCCTCCCACTTGAATGGCGAACCGCCGCCAACCCACCTTCGCCGTCATGGGGTACTGCGTTTGCGTCGCCAAGGGCGACGATGAGACCACCAAGTTCAACATGGTCATCATCCTCCTCTCCGTTTGCCGCAACACCATCACTTCCGCACCCGCCTCAGCGCCGCCATCCCCTTCAACAACATCAACTTCGACAAAGTCGTCGCCGCCGGCTAGAGCTGAAAACAAGTCGAGCCGAGCCAGGCTCATCAACAAGCTGCGACACCTGGCTTGGCCTGGGCTGTCGGCGGCTCGATATATGCCATGACACCGCCGCCACAACTAGCAGCAGAGCAATCGCAATAATAGATATTGCCTGCCTTATTAAATTAAGATATTTGCCAATCTAATACCGACTGTGAGGAACCGAAACAACCTTGTAAGAAGGGTTGGTCAATCACTGAATCAGGAGTGCCTAGTTACTTAGCACCAAATTAAGCTACTTAGCACCAAATTAAGATTTAAGATTAAGAAGCAATCAGCTCCCAAGTGCGCTCCAGGCTTCCAGATTCTCCTTGCCCGAACAGATTCAACCCGAGCAAAGACAAGGATTTGCACAGCCGGCTCGAATTGTAGGCTGCAGATCTGCGTGCGGCGGCCTCCGAACACCTAAAGCCACGCCACCTCGCTGAGAAAAAACAGAAGACGAATCCCTAACGAGATGGGGAGATTGGGGAATGGGGGAGGGAGGGAGGGGCGGCAGCACGCACCAGAGCTCTTCGAGGGAGAAGCGGCCCTGCGAGTCGGCGACCCCCGACCCGGCAACCCGCGACGGTGCGACCGTTGGGCGTTGGCGAGACGACTCGGACGAGTAGCCGACCACCGTGCCGCCGCCCGCCGCCAAATCCCAGAGGCAGGGTCGTTGCCTAGCACTAGCGACGGCGGCGACGCAGAGACGGAATTAGGGGTCAGGCAGCGTCCAGGGAGGGAGTTCACACTACTGGGCCGTCAGGGGGAGTTATACTGGGCCGGAGCGGTGGAGCCAGCCTGCTGAGCCTGTAAACCTGTTTGCCTCAGTAAGCCGCTCGCCTGTTGAGCCGAGCCGGCTCGGCATTTAACCGACCTAACAAAACAGGCTCGTTCTCACATCTGAGCCTATCCGAGTCGAGCCAAGCTCATCCGAGACCAAGCCGAGCTTTGAACCGCGACCTATTTTTCTAGCCCTACCACTGACATAGCGCTACATGCTGTGGCATACCTTACCAGCGATTTTCCTGGACAGCTGCACGCCAGTGATGCGCGCGTACGAGCCCTTGAAGTAGTACTTCAAACAGAAGAGGGTCCCAACTACCGGTGGGTCGTCAAGGGCGTTGAGGGAGTCATCGGTGTGCCCATGGTGGTGCTTATGGCCGTCGCCTACATGCTTGCACACCCCTGGCTCCGCCGAAGCAAGCTCACCGACGGCAACCCACTTTAATTTACTACATAACCCATAAGGGCTAGTTTTTAAGATTAGTTTTCCAACGTGGTCCTTTCAGGGTAAAACATAAAAGAACCCATGAACTTTGGGCATTTTATCAAGTGTCGACGAACATGGAGCATTCTGTCAATTATGCCAGCCTGGTTCTGCACGGTTTAACCCTGGTTACTACTTAGTGAATTACAGTCTCATATACGTTTAACCAGCTTAAGAAAAGACCCTTTTGCCCTTCTATCCTACACCTGAGACCTTAACTCATATCTGAAATTTGAAACGACGTTTTAAATTTTCATAATTTGATGCAATTTAGAATTCTAAACTCGTATTTTGAATTTCAAAATATAAACCTAGATTTGAAACTAAAAGTTAAAATTTTAAATCATGTGTTTGCATTGTGAGATTAGAAAACTGAGATTAGATTAAATTTGGGAATATTATTTATATTTGGAAATTTGATATTTAAAATTTAAAATCAGATTTGAAATTTGAAGTGAGAATTGAAGGCTGACATCACTCTTGAATTTTAGAAATCTGAACTTAGATTTTGAATTTTGTAAATGTGAGATCATATTTGAAAATTGAAGTTGTAGTTTTATTTTGAAAATTTACACTCAAAATATCCTCTACACGAAAAGGATGAGGTCAGAGGTGTAACGGTCTTTTTCTATGCCCTAGGGAATGAAGAAAATTAAGAAATAATTTTAGAAACACCAAACATTAAAGTGAATGTGATGGTCACGATCATGGAAATTTTAAAGATTTTCGTGACAACGATGAAAAATAGTGAGCCACTTCTAGGTAGTGGCATATCGATAATTTTCTCGATGAGAAAGGATGTGAGAGATTAGGCATAGAGGAGAGAGAGGAGTGAGCATCAACTGACATGTAGGGACACAAGGGAAAATTGTTTTTTTGAAAAATGAAAATCTCATCTATTTGCCATGGGCACATCCGCAAAGGCCATGTAAATGGCCATACTGGCGAAACCGCCCTCAAACCAAGTTTTGATTGGTCAAAGAACCAAAGTGGTACGGTTTTGATTATTCAGGATTGTTGGTGATTGATAAGCGGCCCACCTTGAGATGGGTCTTGGGCTATTTCCGTATCGGCCCGTCGCGTATACAGAAGGTCCAGAAGGCCGCCCCTAGCCGTACTAAAGGCAGCGTCCAGCCCGCTAGGGTCTCCCCTGGGCTTGACCAGGTCAACCACACGCCCCTGCGTTCTTACCAGGGGCGTGGCGCGCCTCTCGGGTTATCCTTAGCACGGGAGAAGGTCCCTCGGGCCGTCCGCCTGTCCGTAGGCAGGTGGCGACACCTGTTAAGTCCCACCGCAATTTTTCTGGCCTTGACCGAAAGGAACTGTGCATCCCCGGGAACCTGTAGCCCGGGGAGAAGCACGCGGGCAGCTCGGTTTGTCGTTTGCCCCCCTTTTGGCAGGCGACGAGTGGTTGTTACTCTACGCGACGCTCCCCAACGGGCGGCGCGAGGCTGGTCCAGTCCAGTCAATGCTGTTTCGGGAATAAAGGGAAAGTGTTTTCTCTCTAAAGAAGGTTTCTCCCCGTATCGGCATTCCAAGATAAACACGTGTCCAGTACTAACCAGACCAGCTTCTCCCTACAGGCTCCGGACCAAACAGAGCCCTGGAATGAGACAAGAACATCGCCACTAAAGCAAAGACCGGCGCGAGGCCCGCCGCATCAGCTTCGGGCAACTCGCCGCACCTATAAAAGAAGGATTCCTGGACATTCGAAGGGGACCCGAGATCCAACCCCCGATTCAAAGCGCGGTCTCTCAAGCTACACACATCTGAAGCTTCCTTAGCAGTAGCCTTAGTTCTTAGTCACCACCATTGTAAGCTCGGGATCGGTGTCTTCAAGCCCGGTCTCGGCACCTCTTATACCGTTTTCCACCGTATAATCAACAAGATTGGAGTAGAGCTATTACCCGGTAGTGGGGGCTCGAATCAGGGTAAATCGCTTGTGTATTCGTGGTTTGTATTCCTTTCCATCTTCCTCTCCCCCCTTTTCTCTTTTCCTTCACCGTACGAAAGACCCGTACCCGGATCGCCAAGTCGCACCAGGCTTAGTACGGGAAGACCGCGCGGCCTGAGCCCCCGCAGGCTCGGTCGCCACCCGGGCTGCTGAGAAGGGTTGTCGTTGGGCCTCCATGGACCCGCTGCTCTTCAGGAGCGCGATTCCCAGACACCGATAAGGACCAACCAGACCCGTTTTGTATCGTAGGGACTAATTTGGCTCAAACACGGAAGCTGAAATTGACTAAAATGCCACCTTTTTCTTTTAGATTTAAATCCATGATAGACTTCTCTTAACATAAGTGTAAAAAGGTTATTTTTCTCTTCAAAAAATATCCATGCCTTCAAGATTTTAAAACCGGTACCCATCCTTGTCGCTACCGCCCGCGAGCCTCCCACGCTATCTCCTACGCCCTCCGGCGAGCAACCCTATCACATCCTCTCCGCCATCGCCGTCGCGGCCTCCACCACCTTGAGCTCGAACTGCGTCATCGTAGTCTTTGATAAGGTTGGCTTTTGCTCGCCTCACCACCACCCTCCACTTGTCTCACCGCCCCTAGCTAGCTCCACCTAGCAATCGGTCATCGGAGTTGATGGAGATGGTCCATCAACCACTAGATTGGAGGGAGAACAATAAAAAGAAAAGATTAGAGGAGGCTAAATGGGGGATGCTATTTTTAAAAAAAAACTGAATAGCCGAGAATTGTATAAAATTTAGTTTGGTCGATCAAGTATTGAAAATGGATGAATATGAGAAATTTGAAATTATAATCGTACGTGCGAATGTGCGATGAAATTAACATTATGGCCTTGTTTGTTTCAGATTAATGTAGAGTTGCGTTTTACTGTAGCAAATTTGTGACCCCTTCAAAATACGTTTTAACGAGTTCAAAAAATTTTAAAAAAAATATTTTACAAACTTTAAGGAGTACTATTTAAAACCCCACAAGAATGACTACAAAACATTACATCATTTGGCTTATACAAAAATAACAAAATTTCATTTAATTTAATTTAATCTGAAACAAACAAGGCCTATGTAATGGTGTGGACTAAAAAAACTTTTTTTTAAAGATATCAATGCTGTGCACGATTGGCAGCTTCAGATTCAGAACATCGATCGTTATCCACCCCATCATCCGCTCAAGCTACCTCCGCTCGTGTCGTCCTCCACCCTGTCTTGGATTCGTATCGTCGGCAGTTCAGCCACTTACGGTCGAGGGCCGTAAGACAAAATCGAACCGTTCACTTCAGATCGGACCGTATTCCTTCTTCCTCTCAAAAATGACCCTCACCCAGTGTGTTTTGGCGGGAGCTCGCACAGCAAACACAGAGATTGCCGCGTTCTGTTCGTTCCTGGTCGCAACGGCGCACGAAGTTTTGCCGGCTTCTGCTCGTCCGTGGCCACCACGGCTCGCCGTCCGTCGACGGCAGCCGTCCCCATCGTCTCCCGCTATCTCTTCCGATGGAGCAGCGTCCCACACCCTCTCACGATGCAGAGTTCTCTCCTCCCAATCTCTCTGGAATTTCCCATCTCTTTGATGATCAAACCCAATCTCCATTGATGGCAGTGAAGAATGGATCTGAAGATCACTCAATCAATCCACCATGGAAAGAAACTCCAACTTCAGTCCCAAGGTACAAATGTTGGCTTCTACTAGTTTTTCATCTGTTCACTCTAATTTACAACAACTAGCCATCACTCTAATTTACAGCAACCAGTGTATATATGTAGTAACCTCTATAATTTTTTTGGTACAGAGATCATGCGCCGGGTTGGATTCCTCAAGTTGGTATGACGTTCGCTAGTATGGATGAGGCGCAAAGATTTTGGAACTATTATGGAGGTCGGATGGGTTTTAGTACTAAAAAGAAGTATGGGAACACAAGTAAGGTGGATGGTGTTGTCACTTCTTGTAGGTTTGCATGCTCGAAGCAAGGTTTTCGAGGAAAAGATAAAAGGGATCATTTAATTAAGAATCCTCGAGCCGAGACAAGAACCGGTTGTGAGGCACGTATGGGTGTGTCCTTCAAGCGAGCAATCGGAAAATATGAGATAATTGATTTGGTTGTTGAGCACAATCATGTTCTCCAAACCCCAGAAATAGCTCATTTAATGCCATTGCAACGGAGCATATCGGTGGTGCAAGCCACTAAAATTGAGATTGCTGATGATTCTGGAGTTCGGCCTAGATTTGCTCATGAACTGGCGAGTAGGCATGTTGGAGGAGCGGCAAACCTCGGATACACCTCTCAAGATCACAAGAATTACTTGCGGACTAAACGCCAAAAGGAGATGAGGTATGGGGAAGCCGGTGGCATATTGCACTACTTTCAGAACAAGAGTGCGGAAAACCCTTCTTTTTACTATGCATTGCAACTCGACAAAGAAGAATAAATAGCAAATATATTTTGGGCTGATGCAAGAATGATAATAGACTATGCACATTTTGGTGATGTTATTACCTTTGATACTACCTTTGGAACAAACATGGAGAGCCGACCATTTGGGGTATTTGTAGGATTTAACCACTTTAGGGAAACAGTGATATTTGGGGCAGCTCTCATGTATGACGAGACATTTGAGTCGTTTAAATGGCTTTTTGAGACCTTGACAGCTCATAGTAAGAAGCAACCTAGAACCATTTTCACCGATCAAGATATTGCAATGGTTTTGGCAATAGCTAAAGTTTTACCCTATACATGGCATGGTTTATGTACATGGCATATAATGCAAAATGCGATCAAGCATTTGAATCGAAATAAGACCGATGGCTCAAATATTCTTACTGATTTTAGTGCATGCATGTATGAATATAAGGACGAAGCTCAATTTGAGGAGGTCTTTTCCTATATGAGAACCAAGATAGAAAAGCAATCTTGGTTGGATAGTATATACAACATCAAGGAGAAGTGGGCCGAGTGCTACATGAGAAATGTTTATACACTAGGGATGAGAAGTACGCAGCTAAGTGAGAAATTAAACTGCTCATTGAAAGATTATCTTACCACCGAGTTGAACATTCTTTCGTATAATGTATGCTATACGAAGTTATTACGAGAGAGAGAGAGAGAGAGAGAGAGAGAGAGAGGAGGAGGAGGAGGAGGAGGAGGAGAGAACCTCACGGCATGACGGTGAGTGGCGGCGGCGGCCGTCGGAGTGGCGAGTGGCGGCGGCGGCCACAGCGGGCGACGGCCGGACGGGGGGAGGCGGATCTGGAGGGGCGACGGATCTGGAGGGGCGGCGCGTCGCCGGCGTGGTGGAGGCGAAGGGCGGCGCGTCGCCGGCGTGGTGGAGACGAAGGGCGCCGGCGGGAGGCGGAGTGGAGGCCGAGAACCCGAGAGGCCGAGACAAGGAGGTGGAGGGGCGGCGGCTGTGGTGGGGGGGGCTTAAGCCGGTTAGGGTTTGTGTTTTCACTGTGCATGTCTGTATATATATATAAGAATAATGGACCCACATGTCAGTGTTAATTCGGGTAACCCATGGATACCCATGGGTACAGAATAAAACCCGTACCCGAACCCGAAACCCGCGGATATCCGAACCCGAAAAACCTATGGGTATAGATTGAGACCCATACCCATGCCCATTGGATCGGGTCCCCACGGGTACCCGAACCCATGGGTATTTTTGCCATCCCTATTCTGTATCCTCTGAGGTCGAGGCTCGTGCAGGGCGGCGACGGCGGCACCAGCCATCAGGTCGGAAACTCTTCCTCGGACCTCCTCTCCCCTCGCTCGCTCTCTCGGTCCCCTCCTCCGAGCGTTGCCCCCTCCTCCTTCTCCTTCCTCTATGCACCGAGGCACCGCCCGGATTCCTCTTCCCTAGAGCCGGTTCCCTCCTTCCCCAAAGGAACAAACCTCTTCGCTTGGCTCGCCCCCTTCTTGGGTGTTCCGGCGAGCCGCCGCCGTCGAGCGCCCATCGTCGCAGCCGCGCGCTCTGCGATTTAGGCCGTGGAACCTGAGGAAGTCGTTGTCTAGGGAGGTAAAACTGATGGACTCGGTGTCCACAAAACCCGAGGAGGTCGTTGCTTACCAGAGCAGCGACGCCAAGCAGGCGAAGCTCCAGTCCATGCTCTTTGCTCTCCTTGACGACCCCATACTTGCCGATGTCCCCAAGAAGCCTTCTCTTTCTGACGTGGACACGCTGATCAACCTCGAGCTTGGCAGTGCCATGAGGGTAACCGTCGTCAAGTTAGACAACACCTCGTTCGGTATGTATCTCACATTTTCCCTCTATGTTTTGTTAGATTCGTATTCGTGTAGAAATCCTGTATCATGTCTTGATCGACTCAATTTACATTGTTTTTTTTTTCTTTTTGAAAAGATGTTGTAGTGCTGAACTCTGCTACGGTCAAAGATTTGAAGATGGCTATCAAGAAGAAGATAAGTGAGATTAAGCAAGAACAGATGGGCCATCGCCATATCTCTTGGTAAGCAATTATCTTTTAAAGCAATGCCATGCTTCTATTTCTTTTCTACTGTAGCTGACCATGTTTCCATGCCATGTATTTGTCTCATGCTAGCATAAGGTGTTATTGTAACCAAGTGTTTTATGATACTGCCAATGAATCTTTGCTATTTAATATCTCCAACAATGTGCACTCATGCATAATTGAACAACCCAAAGGTACCAGTTTAGATGGATGTGATGATGTATTGTGCTGATTCTCAAGATACTCCTACATTAGATTGATTTGAATTGTAACTTAGCTTTAGACATCAAGGATTCAAGATGAAGTTTATTTCAGCTGTGAGTTCAATTTTGCATTGAGCTTGGCATGTTTAGCTTGAATTTCAGAATGTGTGTACGTGGTTAATCAAGTCCATTTGAATGGAGGTTCCCATTTACTATTATCAGCTGAAACTACAAAATTTTGCCTTAGCATTATCTCTAGTGTGCGAGCCAATTATTTATACACCGTTGGCAACTGACAATCATGCTATTGTTATCCTTCTCTCAATGATTTTCCAGGAGCATACTAAAATTTTGCCTTAAGCTTATCTTGAAATATACACTGTTAGCAACTTACCATTCCCTTGATTCCATGAACTTTAATTATGTGGTTATAAGCTCGTCCAGGACAACATATCATTTGCCTGTGTGATATGTTATGGCATCATAACACTTTTACCTAAAAATATGAGCAGTGGTACTCACTGGAAAGAGTCCCTGAAGGCCTGAAATTAGTATTTGTAGCACTATATTGTGAGAAAGTATGGCACCTATCTGTTGGAGAAAGGTTGCTCTGTAGTATTAGGTTGGCTATGTTATGTAGTTTCTGGAAATTATAGCTTTTGTATTACTGTATAACAGAACATTATTACGTATAGCAAAAAAACTCCCATGATTTATGTGCTTCTGTGACTATTAAAGCCTATATTTAGTTCCGGTAAAAACCTCTCACCATAAAACTAGTTAGAGATTCTGTCCTGCTGCTATTAAATTGTTGACTGAGCTTAATAATATGGCCTTTTTCATGATGGTTAGTTTCAATTATATAATAGCTGGTAGCCTGGTACTAAAGCTACCTTGAAGGTGCCATCTTGGTTTTCCAGCCGGTACCTACCTAGTAAGCCATTTTTTCCTGAATTATGTAGTTCTAATTTCTAAAGTATCATGATTTATGCAGTTGTTGGTAGTTCTGTAGTTTATTTATGTCACACATGGAAGCTGCCTATGTGCAACGCTTTCTTGCTGGGTTTATAGTTGAACTCTATTACTATGGTTGTAAATCTCCATGTTTTATGAACCTAAGAGAACTGATATACTTTTGGTTGGTGGCATTTGTGAGCCTCTTGTTTGACAATATTTCCCACTGTTAAGGATAATGAGAAAATCCAAAATCTGCTTTGTGTATTTAATTTTATTTTATTTTCAACCAAGGGTGGGAGCACTGCCATTTCAAGAAACAGAGAAGCTCCGTGTATTTTATTTTATTTTCTTTTCAAACAAGGGCAGGAGCACTGCCATTTCAAGAAGCAGAGTAGCTTCGGGTATTTTATTAACTGGTGTGCCCTTTATCATAGTACTTCTGTTTATCACAGGAAGTATATTTGGGATAACTACTGCCTGACTCATCACAGTGAGAAGCTGATAGATGATAATTCTACACTTTCTTCTCATGGCATTCGCAACAACTCCAAGGTAGTTATTATATTTAAGACCGACAAAATTTCTTCCTTTTAATTTGTCAGATTTTTTAAATATGCATAATAGCATAAGAAACCTCGTTGGGGAACCACACATCTATGTTTTCTTTTGGGGTAAAATGTCTCTGTTCATCTCATTCCTAAGTTTGCATGGTTGTACGACAAAACACCTTATAGGTGCATCCGCATGCATATGCAGACACGATGTTATTAATTTGCTAGCTCAGGTAGTAGATACAGATCAGCTGATTAAAGTTGTATTTGATTCTATGCTCTGTTTTGTCTAGGTTTGTTTCTCTCCACACATCATGTCCAGAGTACACCAGAAGCATTCTAGAAGAAGAAAACACCGTTTTTTCCATGGTCTTAGCAGGAAATTGTGATCCTTTCCCCCGCATGATTTTGGAGCTAGAGAAGCCCTTAAAGCCGGTGGCAAGGCATGAGTATCAACAATTTCTCGCAAGTACCATGATCACTTCGAAAATGAAGAACTCTCCAAGCTTGAGCTTGTCAGCAAAATGGAAACACATTTCATGGAAGCAATGTTTTACTCCAGCACTTAGTGTTCCATATGCATGCACAGCTTATGTCTTACATAGTTACATAGGAGGTGCTCTATTCATTTCATGCTCATGTAAGTGGGAACTGGGAAGTGCTACAGTAATGCACAACCATTCAACTCTCTTTTTTTGCAGAGTTAGCTTGCCTAGGTGGACTCCTGTTTTGCAAGTCATGCACGTCTTGCATACAAATCATGGTCTCTACCGTTTAGACCAACTAACCAATGAAAGACAATTCTGGAATGCATAAAAATGTCTACAAACATAATTAATCTCGCTATAAGATCAAATAAAAATCAAACTGAAGCAAACGCATCAACCTGTGCCACTACGTGAATAAGAGCATTTCATCCAAGATACCACAGTTGTCCATGTGTTGACTGGAGGCAACAATTCTACCAAAGTGGTCCCCTGTGACAGGCTGAAATGATATACAGGCCGTGGTAGAGAAGTTATGCCCCTGCTGAAACAAGACAGGAGAAATCCCAAAACAGGTGAGCAACCAAGCAAGCACAGCAGCAGACAGAAAGATAACTTCTCCATTTGGAAGCCACCAAAGGCAGAGGCAACTTTGGCACAACTGTTCTCTCTCTTGACCCCCAAAACGCATGAGAAATTGAGAACCACCCAGTCAGCCACGCGCTTAAGCTCACACGGCACCACCTATTGGAGTTAGCATGCAGTGCAGTACCGTATCAGTTGAGGACCACTCTACTGCAGGCAACATGTTAAAAGAAGCTGCAGCAGCAACCCCCTTATATAAAAACTATAGATCTCTCAGACATGCTTCTATATATGCTTCTAAAGTAGCTACTAGCTAGGAGTAGGACAAGGACACCAGTGCCCTCTTTGCTCCCAGTAATGAGCAGCAGGCAGCAGCGCAGCTCTCACATGGAGCCTCCAGGGTAAGGGGAGCAGTAGGAGCTGAGAGTGAGCTCCAGGGAGGTGGCTGCAGCTGCTGCTGCTGTTGATGGTGGTGGTGGTGGTAGCACTGCATCTTGGCTGGGCAGCTGGTTGGTGCTGTAAAAGCAGCGCTGCTCTTGCAGCTGCAGCAGCTGGTTCTGCTGCACTGTAATGGTCGTAGTAGCAGCTGCAGCAGCACCCCAGCACTGGAAGTTGGAGAGGTGGCTGCCCTGGACGATGCTTTCTTGGCCGCCTCCGCCGCCGGTCGGAAAGAGCGGAAGCGTCTCCGGCTCCGGCCGTGTCGCCGCCGTCCTCTGATCAGCCGAGAAGCGTGCCCACGGCGTCGAAGCCACCACGCCGCCGCCGCTCACGCCCATGTAGTCCTGCGACGAAGGTGCGGGTTAGAACGCGGAATTTATTCCATGGATCGCCGTGCAGGAGGCCAGGAGCACAGTTTCAGTTATAATTACCTGCAAGAAGCTTCTCTCGGCGGCCATGGCGGTGCTGTCCCAACCTGCCTCTAGATGCACAGCTGAGGCGCCATGGCCGGCGTACATGCCTGTGGAGGAAGGAGCCGGCGCCGCACCTGCATGTACATTGGTCGATTCACCAATTGATCACCTCGGAATTCGGAAATTAACCAATAACCATGAAGCGAAAGGTAGCAAGCTCGAGCATATGCAGATGCAGATGCAGGCCAGCGTGTGATGGAGCGCACGTACCTGAAGGCGACAGCGAGAGGTCGGCGGCGGCCGCGGCGCCGGAGGAGGAGGTGTTGACATCGAGGGTGGTGAGGCGCCTTTTCTGGCGCTCCCGGGCCTTGTGGTTCTGGAACCAGTAGAAGACGTTCTTGCCCTCGATCCTGCCGTACTGGCGCAGCATGGCGGCGATGCGCTGTATCTGCTCCGAGTTCGGGGACCGGATGCCGCAGTTGTAGTACAGGTCCCGCAGGATCCTGATCTGCTCCGACGTCGGCGTCCACCGCGTCCCGCTCGGCCGGCACACGGACACGCCGCCGCCACCGCCGCCGCCGCCACTGATCTGCCGCTGGTGCTGCGTGGGAATGCTCGTGTGATCCATGGCGATCCGTCCAAGAAGAAGAGGAAGAAGCTATATGGCAAGAAAAGAAGAGAAGCGCTTGGTTTGAGCTTGGAGGGCGTGAGTGTTGGAGGAGAGGAGAGACAGCACTCGGCAGGAGGGTATATAAGGAAGGATGGAGGCAGTGGCTAGGGTGCAGCAGCTAGGGTGATATAGGTTGGGGTTCTCTGAGCTGAGAGAATCATGGAGATATCTTTTGGAGAGGGACAAACGAAGTTGACACACGAGCTGAGGGAGGGCCAGGCATGCATGTGGGGACTACGCAGAGGGCGTACAACGCAGGAGCCTCATATGGCAACCCAACTGCTTCTTCCTCCTCACGGTCACACAGCACAGAGCACAGAGCTAGCTCTGTTTAGCCTTCTCTCTCTCTCTCTCTCTCTCTCTCATGGCAACCCAACTGCTTCTTCCTCCTCACAGTCACAGAGCACAGAGCTAGCCGCCTGCTGCCTCTCTCTCTCTCACACACACACAGAGCTAGCTAGCTAGTCTATCTTTCACACAGGGAGACGTACGTCGATCATGCATGGTGATACACCATGGATGGTGGTGGATCGAATCGCGTTTGGATCTTCTGGGGGTGAAACCGCAGGTATGATGTGAGAGCTATACTAGTTGATGTGCATGGTTCTTGAACCTTGTCTACGGCGTACTACCGCTTCGGTGCGTGGATGGTAGTGCCAATTTGGTGCGGCCCGTCAGATTGACACGGAGAATTTCGGTGCTGGAGAATATTTCTGTGCTGTGAAACACTGAAACCTGCAGCTTGATATATCATCCTCAGTTTTGCAGCAGGCCACTGATTTTGATCGATGGCGTGCTACAGCTAAATAGCTTATTCGATGCTCAATGCTTGATCATCTTGTCCGCTTATTACTTGAGTATATCTAACTTTGATCGATGTGCTCAGTCGAATCATGCATCTTCGCAGGACATATAAAAAATTTAACAAGCATCTAGGTACGAGAAAACCGACTGAGATTTTATTCTCTAAAAATCAGTTTTTTTTTTTTGTTGCTCTTCGGCTAGAGTGATTTGGAAACCGACTGAGATTTTATTCTCTAAAAATCAGATTTTTTTTGTTGCTCTTCGGCTAGAGTGATTTGGAGTGTGGTGGCTCTTTGTTTTCAAGTCAAAAATCGGCCCGTAAGTTTTAGAGATGTTTTTAATTGGTTTATTAAAATCTGGTATGAGGGAAAGAAGCTTGTAGGGGTGTGTATCCTTGCTATCTTAATGGGCTATTTGGTTGGCTAGAAATAAGTGGTGCTTTCAAGGGTGTGTGATTTATTCGCCGTTGACAATCCTACATTCGGCTTGTGCTTTTGTTGTTTATTGGGCAGGTATGTATGTAGACGAAAACAGAGACATTTTGCGTCTGGGAGTAGATCATATGAAGAAGGTTCTTCAGAAACTGGCTGCAGAGCAGGGGAAGAACGAATGTTGATGGATTCTGACAGGAATGACCAGCAAGGGCGCCAAGGGATTAGGGTATATTTGAATAAGTGATGTGTTTCTGTGGAGGCGAGAAGCCCGGACGGGGTGCTGTTTTGGGTTGTAGAGAATGTCAAAAACATGTTGAAACTTTGGAATGCATTTTGTTTTATGCTGGGTGATTTGGTGTTGAACTTTAGGTAACATCAGCAAGGTTGCTGGTGTGTGTGTCGTTTCTGAATTTTGTAATTATGTTCTTGCTGAATGGAATTGGGGTTGTGTCCCTTGTTCAAAAAAAATCAGCTGTACAATGATTAGCATAAGTGTTCATAGTATTACCGTAATGTTAAAATAATTAATGGATTTAGTAGTAGACATGCCTTACGAATTAACGAAAAGTGGCTGATTAAGGCCATGTTCTTTTCAACGTATCGTACCGTTGCGTACGTATTACTGTAGCAAATTTTGTTATTTTTATATAACCTATATGTTGTGGTAATTCGTAATGATTTTTTCGTGACTTTTAATAGTCGTTTCAAAGATTTTAAAACTATTTTTAATTATTGTTTAATAATATTTAGGCCATTTTCTAAGGGTTTTTAAATTTAATACCGTATTACGCCAACGCAACGATACGCTGAAAAGAACACTGCCTAAAGCGAGATCTACGAAGGAGGTGGGTCGCTAGCCGGGACGAATTGAACTGCCTGGCTGCTCATTAATTTGGTCGATCACCCCGGCCTCCCTCGGGAACAAGATGATATTCTGTCATGATTGGCACATGGATCGATCGACAGGCATGCATCGCGTCTAGTACTAGTACACAGCAGCAGCAGCAGCAGCAGCGTGGTACGCGGGCGGAGGCGGAGCGCGCGCGGCTACTGTAGCGACCTCACCATTCACCTACTGGGTCCATGGTTTCTGGCTTTCTGTGCGGTTGTATTGCAGATTTGCAGGTTTGTTGCAATGCAGATGCATGCAGCTTTCTTGATTGCTCTATCTTCTTCTCCCCGTACTCCATCTCCTTTGCTGAACTGCTGGGGCCGGAAACGCATGCATGTTGATTATAATTACTTCCGTGGTTTTCGTCGTCTCTCTCGGTGAGTTTGCAGTTCTGCCCTTTTAGTAGTAGAAGAAAAGGAGAACACTCCACGTGGCACACGCTTACACCTTCTATGGGCTGTTCATTTCATCGGGTCTTCACCCGTTGGTACTCTTATCTGTTGTTAAGCGCTCTAAATTAGTGTCTTGGACACTCCCAACACAATACATTTTGACTAGTTCTCTAGAGCTTTGGGATATTGCAACTTTGAAAAAACAAAAGAGAATGCACAAAAAATATCAAAGCATTTGTGTTTTTGTTTTGTTATTCTTATTTTTATGGCTTAATTATCTTCATATGAAAAAGTCAAACCCTTTAGATTTTTAGCCTATGTTTAAATTTTGAAAGAGCACTCCTATGACATGCCAGCGGAAAAGAGCTAAGATCACTCTAGCAATCGTCTAACCCCCTAAGAATAAGAAGTTATTGGACAATTGGATCAAGCAAACCGAATGACCCATGATAGTTTGGCGGTGTCCTAACATGTCTATCTCAAAAACACCTATCAAAACTCTGAAATAATCATCAAACGAAACGAATTTTAGCTTATTATCTAATAAGATTGCTCAAGAAAACATGTAAACAACCCGATTGCTCCATATGGCTCAATACGTATTCTTAGGGAATGGAGGCAAAGTTGCATTTAAGATACACAAGAGGGTAAGAGTTACCTACACCATTGCATCAAACACACACGACCCCCTAGGGCTTAATAAAAGTTCTCTACACCATTGAATAGAGTGGAATGAATGGCCCATATATAACAGTTTGAGCATATATTAAACAAATCTTAAAATTAGAAAATCAATGAATCAGAAATAAGTTAAAAAAACATGGGCAATTTGATGCTTAGATGCAGTTTTTAAATACTTCACAATATATATAGAGAGGCTGCCTAAGCAAGTGAGAACTTAGAGGCCCTATTATGGATGCTCTTACATATACTGATATACATATGCGAAATTCCGAAATGTCTTTACAATGGGTTCTAGGGTTTAGAGTTTATTCCACAATAGTTATAGGCTGCCTTAAGAAAGAGAGTGCGCGTTTGAGACAGCCTCAGAGTGTATGTACGTATTCTATGATTTATTTATATAAATATAACCATACGCAGATAACACTCGGATTTTCATTACCTTAACTACAGCACCTAAAAGCGTCTCAAGCAGTGGGTACTCTAGCCCAGTTCTTTTCAGCTTAACGGCTTAACAGCTTAACGACTTATCGACGTTTTGAAAACATATACGCTTTGAGTTTTTTTAGTCCGTTTTTCGCTGTTTTGAAGATGGGTTCTAACGCTTTAAAAAGCAAGTGAAACGAAATGTATCCGAATCTCAAGATTATCTTGAGAAGCTCTCGAAGTTCAGTCATTTCAGCCGTTCAGCCGTTCAGATCAGCTCAAAAGAACAGGGCCTAAAACATATAATTAACTGGACAGAGAAGTTGCCAGAAAATATTATCTATTTGAGTATAGTGTAAGATGAGAATGAATTTAAAGAATAGACAGAGAGGTAGTAAATAATGTTTTAAAGCAAAGAAATTTATAGAAGCGGTTGGAAATGCTCTACTATCATACGAGAACGATAAGGGAAATATTCAGTGCACATGTTTTTTCAGTGCACAAATGCAAACAGCTGATCTTAGCCCTTGGATTCAACTTAGACAGTGTAGATACAATGAGGTGGAACTCACATTTGCCACTTATGCACTTGTGTTGCAAACCATAGTGATTGTTTTCTCTGTTTGTGTGTTTTAGTTGGACCACCAAGATGAGATCCAAGGGCTAAGATCAACTGTTTGCATTTATGCACCGAATATTTCCCCAAACATAAATTCTCGTACATGTGTAGGTACAGCATATATTCTACCAACACAGCCTACTGCATTCCACACGTTCACATGTGGACGTATTGTTTATTGACATTTCATGCATGTAGCACTGTTGCAAGAATGCATGCAGTTCAATCAAACTGTTAATATTATATGTTGAACTTGAGAATGGTACTGTGCCTTACATATATATGCTTGAAAATGTCAATGTTGGCATTTACAAGCATGGGACTACTGCATGCCTAGCAGCTATTGGGGTAGCACACATATGCGCCGCCCCAGCACAGTGACTTTGAACAATGCCATATCACACTAGCTGCACAGTCTACACATGAGCCATGCACTTCACTCTTGAACATTCTCGATTGCTTGCTTGCTATAGCATTTAGCTCCCTCTGCAGATGGACGGATCATGAGATCACTGCATTTCTTTGGCACGAGGAATCGCTACGGAATGGGGAAAAACGCCGGGTCAGTCAAGGCAAAGCATGCAGGAGACTCGATCGGATCAGAACAAGAGATCCCGTAGCCTTTTTGTATATTGGTTTGTGTCCATGTCAAGCATGTACATAGACGGACCGCTAGCTTGCAGGTACCTAGCCCTGCATGCAGGAGAGACAAAAGCCATGCATGCAGTGCAGTGTGAGAGTGGGTGTGAGACTCCTAGTCTACTGGTACTGCAGCTGCTGCCACTTCACTCTCCACACAGCCAACCAAAACACATGCAGCGCTGGACCCTTGTGATCTCTTCTCATCAGTGATGTACACTGATATCCCTCCGATCGATCAAAAAGGGAAGCATCATAACCCTAGTGAAACTTGACCCCCTCTGCCCCTCTCTCCCCCCTGTGCCTATCTGCCCTAAACAACTTAGGCCCTTCCTGTTAAGGGTCTGTTCCCCTCTCTCTCACACAGAGACTCGCTGATTTCTACCTCTGTGTGCAGGAGAGGGACCTTGAGAGAGGGAGTGGGAGACATGCAATGAATATTGTGTGTGCGGCGCCTGCAAGAGCTTGTGTGTAACTTCAGTTAAACCATCAAGTGTTCCTTGTTTTGTATGATAGGGAGAGGAGTGGAGAACGTCTGTGTGGGTGGCCACATGGAATACTGAGCCGGGCCAGGCAAAACGGTCGCTGCGACACTGGGAAGGAGGGGAGTGAGACTGAGCACGCCGCTGCTGCCTGCAGGTTAACTGTAGGTTAACGGGCCAGGCAAAACCATCAAGTGTTAGGACCTTGATGTCACCCATTCAGACTTATCCAGCACTATTCGATAACTGTTCATCTATATTTCGACCTCATCTATTTTATTTGCTACATAACTAGATAGCCTGTCATTGAAGAGCATGTCTGCATACCATGCGCTAGCACAGAAAAGTGACAAAAAAAACAAGAGGAAGAGCTCAACCCAACTCTGACGCCGGAGGAAATTTATAAAGTACAATTATCTAGAGAGTTAATACATAAAAGGCATATATGTTTAGGCATATGGTATTTTTTATGATCGCATATATGCATCCCTAAGTACTTATGCAGTGTGCCAAAACTTTCTTTCATTATCTAAAAACTATAGCATTTTCAATGGTTTCTAAAAAATTAATAGCTATATTTGCTTGCATAAATAACCTTGGTTTTGAATATGGTTTTTTAGAATAAATCAGAATTATACGTGTGTTTGATACAAAAAAGGTATCCATAGATCCGACGCTAGCACCACACACTGATGTCGCGGCGGTACACACGTACCAAGCCATGCCGGCTGCTGTAGTTGCGCGTCTAGCATGCCATTGATAATACTGTTGCAGGTGTAAAGAGTTTGTTGGAGGAAAGAAACTTTGTAGAGTGTAGTGTAAATTGTTAAAGAATTTTAGAAAAATAGATGGAGGAAAAGTTAATGTAGTAGTATTTTAGAGAGAAGATATAAAAGAGCCCCATACCCCTTGCATGCCAAGCTATCTCTTGACATGGTTATTGATATGTGAAACCAGTTTCATATGTTAGAGCATGGCTAGGAGAAGCTCTAAATGGCGTTTTAAATTTGTAGCACGTATAGAGTGTCTGATAGGTGAGGGAATCTTTTAGAGTGTATTGTAAAGTCTAAAAGGACGTCTGCAGCAAAACTGTAAATTTGCAGCAACTTTTAAAGCTGCTGCTAGCTTTGCTCACCCAAACAGAGACAACCGCAGGAGCAACACATTTTTTATTGCGTGGGTCCCGTTAGAAGCGACTGATTTTTCAATGCAATGCAGGCTATGCGGCACGACCGACCAGCATGCGCATCATTCGTTCATCTGATTGAAGTTGGAAATTTATTACTTTAGTTTATTATTTTACAAAACCACTCCATATGTTTTTGTCGGTCTTTTGCATTTATCTCTTTGAACACAAACTTGATGGCACACCAGGAACAAATTAACCAACGGTACGCTGCCAAAGCTTTGCATATTGAATTGGTTTTAATCTAAAGCCATTCCCAATGTAATCTTCATATATCCCCTATCTCATCACTATTCATCCACTTTTATATTATTAAACTATCTTTCTCTATATTTTTCTCTATTATATTTATTTCCTACCTATTGCTACAGTAATTTGTTAGGGGATGTGCATGCATAGCATTAGGAACGCCCTAAACAACGTATCCTTGCCTATAAATTAGTCGTACTCTTAATTGACATGACAAGTGAGAACTACCAACAAAACACACCATGAAAATTACAAATTAGTCACACTCTTAGTTGACGTGACAAGTGAGAATTACCAACCAAACACACCTTCAAAATAGATTTGGCCTTATTCTTTTCAGCGTATATTGCATTGGCGTAATACTATAGCAAATTTGAGAGCTCTCGAAAAGAGATCTAAATATTATAAAAAATAATTAAAAAATAGTTTTACAATCTTTAGAAGGACTACTAAAAGCCACGAAAAAATCATTACGAATTATCACAACATATAAGCTATATAAAAATAATAAAATTTGCTACAGTAATACGCAACGGTACGATACGCTGAAAAAAACAAGGATTGGTTGTTAGCAGCGGATCATTTCTGACGTCTCATTCTAACTTCAGGTTGTCTTTGGTTCATACCTATGTGGTTAAATAAAAACGCAGGATTGAGACGTCTCTGCACGCTACACATGTTGGATTTAGGCCTTGCAGATGGTCGCTCTGAATAAACACAGAAGTTCATACTCCTGCCGGCTGCCGCCCAGCGTAGCAAAGCACGCCATATCGATCCTGTGACTGTGATCAGCCTTCACAAACCACAAGAAATTCTCTTTCAGAACTACCTCATCTATCGGCAAGTTCAGCAAACGGTCGCAAGAGATCTTCTTCGTCTCCTTTCCAGGACGCTTGCGCAGCAAGGAAAGGGGACCGGAAGAAAAGAACCGGAAGCGCTGGCTAGCTAGCTCGTCGGCGGCGACGGATCGACGGACGGACAGGCCGGCAGAGAAAGAAGCCATCAAAATCAGCTGCAGTAGCCAGTAGCTACGTTATTACTGCTGGTTTGTGTTCATATTCAGAGAGCCAATCATGGCGAAGGCGTATGTAGGCGTGGGTATACGCGCGTACGTACGTTCCCGAGGAAGCACTGGAGAGCGTAGGCAACCCAATCCCCGATCACTCTAGCCTGCATGCTGCTGCATGCTACTTCGTGTCGCTTCCCTCCTTGTTGTTTGCTGCTAGACCTGATGCGTCCGCCTTTCTGCGCGCGTAATCTGAAAAAAAGATCTCACCAGAAGCCGCAGGCTGCGGCTAGCTAGCTCCGCATTGATCGGGGATCCCTCTACGATGGAGTAGCTTGTTTAGTTTTAGTTTAGTTTTTGTTGGTAAAATTTGACCATCTTTGAAAATAGTATGAAAAGGCTAAATAAATTATTAAAAAAATATTTTTGAGATCTTTGAGAAAAACCCTACAGGGTTATAAAAAAATTATTTTCAAAAAATAAAGTGAATACTGTATATAAAAATAATAAAAGACCAACAAAAACTAAACTAAAACAAGGTATCAAAGAGGGCCTCCATTTTATCCTAGCTCGCCGTCTGGCTAAATCTCCAACACCTCAGCCTTGCCACATGGTCGAACCGCAGCTCGGTAGCTAAGCTGATTGGTGGCTCCATGACATTTTTCATGGCACCACGCAATGCGGAGTTCGCTTCATAGTCTTCGCAACGGTGTGGCTTTTGGTGAGAGGAACAATCGTATTTTTCGTCAGATCGATAGAACAACCCAGGCCTTCTTCCTTTTTTTGATCGAGCAGTGTCGGCTTTGGGAGGCCGCAGGAGCTTGTTTTGTAATTAGTTAATATTGTCTCATTCGGCTCACGAGGGGAGGGACGCCACGAAGTAGAGAGGAGATCGACACGACCAACAACATGGGTAAGAAGAAGTGTCAGCAGCGTGGATGACAGAATTGATATCGGAGACGGCTGACTAAATGCATCTACAAGACGCTTGATAAAATATTTTGGACAAAATCAACGCGTGGCCAAACACGTCAAATCAAACAATACTAAGAGCATCATCAACGGTCCCTTTATATCTTTTCTCTAGAACATTATGACGTCTCCTTTATCCATACCTCTAAAACTCATTCATAATTTACACCACATTGTTGTATTATAAAGGGTCTTCAGTAGTTTCAGAGGGCGTGCTAAATACTCCCTCCTTCTTTTCTATAAGGCGTATTTTATTTTTTTTAAGTCAAACTTTATCAATTTTGACCAGCAAGTAGTTAAATTATATGCATCTTTAGCGGATGAAAGTTACATCAACATGTTCGCAATTCGATTTACTTTGAATATAGTGTAATATTGTATCAATCAATAGTATATAATAAGGAGAAGTGTCAGCAGCGTGGATGACACAATTGATATCGGAGACGGCTGACTAAATACATCTACAAGACACTTGATAAAATATTTTGGACAAAATCAACGCGTGGCCAAACACGTCAAATCAGACAATACTAAGAGCATCATCAACGGTCCCTTTATATCTTTTCTCTAGAACATTATGACGTCTCCTCTAAAACTCATTCATAATTTACACCACACTGCAGTATTATAAAGGGTCTTCAGTAGTTTTAGAGGGCGTGCTAAATACTCCCTCCTTCTTTTCTATAAGGCGTATTTTATTTTTTTTAAGTCAAACTTTATCAATTTTGACCAGCAAGTAGTTAAATTATATGCATCTTTAGCGGATGAAAGTTACATCAACATGTTCGCAATTCGATTTATTTTGAATATAATGTAATATTGTCCTAAAAAACGTTTTCAAATCAAAATACGCATTATAGCCGCTCAAACAATAAGTATCGGACGCTCTCCTCTCCTCCGGCCCCCACGCACCCTAGGGGATCCGGATCCTCTATAGGATCCACATGTCAGTGACTCAACTGCAGGGTGCAGTAACCGCAGGAGATCAGCATCCTTCCCTAGGACGGTACAGGAACCGCGTCCAAGCAAAACCACGATTATCGTGCGATACAGAAAACGAGGACGCGGCGTGCACGTATAGGAATATACCACTAGTTGCATTAATGGAGGTAGCGAGCGCAGCGTGTGCTCTTTTGGGTCCTTGGGAAAATCATGGCCGGGCAGAGGAATTCCGATCGATCCCGTGCGTGGCTGCATGCATCAAAGTTTGCGAGGTGAACAGGTCCCGGGGCATGCAGCATTGCATGCCGCGCGCAGTTGCATTGCTGTTTGCTAGGCGCGCCGCAGACAGGCAGTGGCAGGCGGTCTACACGGCTACATGCATGCATGGCTCTCCTCTCCGATCCCTCTCTTCGTACCGTCTTGTCACCACCACCGTATGTGTAGCTGTGCATGCGTTCCTTCTACCAATCATAACGTTCTTCTCTCCTCGTTGCCGTAGGAACAATGCGTACGACATATATACTACTAGTTTTTTTTTTGACACCTGAGGAAGCAGCGCGAGAACAATTAATGGGCTGTCGATTCGCCTGAAAATACATGAAAATCCAAGCCAACTTCTTCGAAATAGTAAATAACTGAATTTTTGCGTGCATGCTATAAAAAATGCACTATTAAATATGTTTATGCGCTATTTTTTACCGATCGAACTACGTACTAACAGGTTGCTCTCGTTTTATTTTTTGCTGAGACAATGTGCCAATTGTGTTGCTCGTTCGTTCGCATTGGCTGCATGTGAAGCGTTCACATATGATTCATAGGTCTTTTTAAGGCGGGTGCCACAAATCGGGCATTCAATGTGAGTCTTCTTATCGGACATTTAACGTTAGCATAAATCTGCAAGGAACTCACTACAGGAATCGAAACCAGTTTCGGCGGCTAAAGCCGCCGACATAGATAACAATGCCGCCGTTGCGTCGAAGACACATGCTAAACTTGTCGTCGGCCCCGCCGACAAAGACGAATGCAAGGCTTGCCACCTGGGTTAATTCTGTGTCGGCGGCAGTGGCGGAGGCAGGGGGCCAGCAGGGGTCGTGACCCCCCTAACAAAACAACGAATTTTTTTTATGTGCATGTAATTATGTACTACGTATTAGCTAGCGCCCAGCAGGCAGCAGCGAGGCCTTGGCCCTTGGCTAGCGCCCACAGCGAGGCGCTGAGGCCCAGCTTGGCCTTGGCTAGCGCCCAGTGGCCGTGGGCCCGCGGCCTGCTTTTCTTTGCCTTTGCTGCGTACGTGAGTGGATGCGGAGGATTACGGAATACGTCGCAGACTCCGCATCGCCGCCTGGCTCCCAAATCTCAATCCCAACAATAAAAAATCCCTAACCCTACTGGCTTGGGCGCTTGGTACTGCACGACGCGATCACCGATCAGCCGATCATCGCATGACGCGCCGAGCCGCCGACGCCTCGACGACGCACACGGCAGACGGCAGTACGGGCACGGCCGCACGGGCGCACGTCCACGGCCACGGCGCACCGATTACTTCACTCCGGCAAAATTCCTGGCTTCGCCGAGTGCAGACTGCAAAGCAAGGCCAAGGTACTTGTGCCTTTTACTTTGCATTGTATTCTCTAGTTTCCATTATGCTTCCTTATTTTTAAATTGCAATTCCATTTTTTTAGCACAAGTAAAGAAATTTTAGAGTTCCACTTACCACTGAGGCACTGAACACTAGGTTCATTAGCCACTGCATATTGCAGCCTGTTGGATAATCAAGCTAATTAAATGTTTATTATTTGTAGGATAATCATGAAATTGAAAAAGACTACAATTGATTGTTGGTACAAGAAGGAAGAAACCGCGGCTGATGTACCAGATGAAGTTGCTGATTGGCTTGCTGCACAACAAGAGGAGGAGGAGGAGGAAGAAGAAGAAGAACATCAAGAAGAAGAAATTCCAAGGCAGCCACCACCTAAAATTCGAAGAGTCGATCATGAAGGTACTAGTGTTCTAGAAGTTGAACGAGATCCGGGCCTACGTTGCCAAATTTTTGAATATCCTCCTAATGAACAAGATCAAGTTGTGAAAGTATATATGAAGCTTGGTCCATATCAATGTGTCAAGGAGGTATACCCTCCTTCTGGTTCAAAGAAACAACCACGCAGGTTTCAAGCTCATTGGTTTAAGGCTTTTTCTTGGTTAGAATATTCACATACAAAAGATGCTGCATTCTGCTTTCCATGCTTTCTGTTTTCCAAGAAACCAATTGGGAGAGTAGGATCTACTGCATTTACGGTTAAAGGGTTCAGGAATTGGAAAAGGTTAATGACGGAACTGAGTGTGCCTTTTTGACTCACATGGGAAGTGATTGTGGTTCAGCTCACAGATACTCAATTCAGTGTTATGATAATTTGAAGAATCAACAATGTCATATAGAACATGCAGTGGAGAAGCAATCAGATGAAGATATTAGAAAGAACAGGCTGCGTCTCAGAACATCAATCGATGCAATTCGCTGGTTAGCATTCCAAGCTTGCTCCTTCCGAGGACATGATGAATCTATTGATTCAAAGTGTCGGTGTAATAAATACCGGGGTGCAAAGAGTCCTGAGAAGATCGAGCGGGCCCCACGCGTCAGGCGGGCGGGCAAGGCCCCAGCGCGTGGGCGAGCCCCTCAGGGCGCCGGGCGAGGGCCCCACACGTCAGGCGGGCGTTCAGACCCCAGCGTGTGGGCGAGCCCCACGGCGTATCGAGCGGGCCCCACGCGTCAGGCGGGCGAGCAAGGCCCCAGCGCGTGGGCGAGCCCCTCAGGGCGCCGGGCGAGGGCCCCACACGTCAGGCGGGCGTTCAGACCCCAGCGTGTGGGCGAGCCCCACGGCGTATCGAGCGGGCCCCACGCGTCAGGCGGGCGAGCAAGGCCCCAGCGCGTGGGCGAGCCCCTCAGGGCGCCGGGCGAGGGCCCCACACGTCAGGCGGGCGTTCAGACCCCAGCGTGTGGGCGAGCCCCGCGGCGTATCGAGCGGGCCCCACGCGTCAGGCGGGCGAGCAAGGCCCCAGCGCGTGGGCGAGCCCCTCAGGGCGCCGGGCGAGGGCCCCACACGTCAGGCGGGCGTTCAGACCCCAGCGTGTGGGCGAGCCCCGCGGCGTATCGAGCGGGCCCCACGCGTCAGGCGGGCGAGCAAGGCCCCAGCGCGTGGGCGAGCCCCTCAGGGCGCCGGGCGAGGGCCCCACACGTCAGGCGGGCGTTCAGACCCCAGCGTGTGGGCGAGCCCCGCGGCGTATCGAGCGGGCCCCACGCGTCAGGCGGGCGAGCAAGGCCCCAGCGCGTGGGCGAGCCCCTCAGGGCGCCGGGCGAGGGCCCCACACGTCAGGCGGGCGTTCAGACCCCAGCGTGTGGGCGAGCCCCGCGGCGTATCGAGCGGGCCCCACGCGTCAGGCGGGCGAGCAAGGCCCCAGCGCGTGGGCGAGCCCCTCAGGGCGCCGGGCGAGGGCCCCACACGTCAGGCGGGCGTTCAGACCCCAGCGTGTGGGCGAGCCCCGCGGCGTATCGAGCGGGCCCCACGCGTCAGGCGGGCGAGCAAGGCCCCAGCGCGTGGGCGAGCCCCTCAGGGCGCCGGGCGAGGGCCCCACACGTCAGGCGGGCGTTCAGACCCCAGCGTGTGGGCGAGCCCCGCGGCGTATCGAGCGGGCCCCACGCGTCAGGCGGGCGAGCAAGGCCCCAGCGCGTGGGCGAGCCCCTCAGGGCGCCGGGCGAGGGCCCCACACGTCAGGCGGGCGTTCAGACCCCAGCGTGTGGGCGAGCCCCGCGGCGTATCGAGCGGGCCCCACGCGTCAGGCGGGCGAGCAAGGCCCCAGCGCGTGGGCGAGCCCCTCAGGGCGCCGGGCGAGGGCCCCACACGTCAGGCGGGCGTTCAGACCCCAGCGTGTGGGCGAGCCCCGCGGCGTATCGAGCGGGCCCCACGCGTCAGGCGGGCGAGCAAGGCCCCAGCGCGTGGGCGAGCCCCTCAGGGCGCCGGGCGAGGGCCCCACACGTCAGGCGGGCGTTCAGACCCCAGCGTGTGGGCGAGCCCCGCGGCGTATCGAGCGGGCCCCACGCGTCAGGCGGGCGAGCAAGGCCCCAGCGCGTGGGCGAGCCCCTCAGGGCGCCGGGCGAGGGCCCCACACGTCAGGCGGGCGTTCAGACCCCAGCGTGTGGGCGAGCCCCGCGGCGTATCGAGCGGGCCCCACGCGTCAGGCGGGCGAGCAAGGCCCCAGCGCGTGGGCGAGCCCCTCAGGGCGCCGGGCGAGGGCCCCACACGTCAGGCGGGCGTTCAGACCCCAGCGTGTGGGCGAGCCCCGCGGCGTATCGAGCGGGCCCCACGCGTCAGGCGGGCGAGCAAGGCCCCAGCGCGTGGGCGAGCCCCTCAGGGCGCCGGGCGAGGGCCCCACACGTCAGGCGGGCGTTCAGACCCCAGCGTGTGGGCGAGCCCCGCGGCGTATCGAGCGGGCCCCACGCGTCAGGCGGGCGAGCAAGGCCCCAGCGCGTGGGCGAGCCCCTCAGGGCGCCGGGCGAGGGCCCCACACGTCAGGCGGGCGTTCAGACCCCAGCGTGTGGGCGAGCCCCGCGGCGTATCGAGCGGGCCCCACGCGTCAGGCGGGCGAGCAAGGCCCCAGCGCGTGGGCGAGCCCCTCAGGGCGCCGGGCGAGGGCCCCACACGTCAGGCGGGCGTTCAGACCCCAGCGTGTGGGCGAGCCCCGCGGCGTATCGAGCGGGCCCCACGCGTCAGGCGGGCGAGCAAGGCCCCAGCGCGTGGGCGAGCCCCTCAGGGCGCCGGGCGAGGGCCCCACACGTCAGGCGGGCGTTCAGACCCCAGCGTGTGGGCGAGCCCCGCGGCGTATCGAGCGGGCCCCACGCGTCAGGCGGGCGAGCAAGGCCCCAGCGCGTGGGCGAGCCCCTCAGGGCGCCGGGCGAGGGCCCCACACGTCAGGCGGGCGTTCAGACCCCAGCGTGTGGGCGAGCCCCGCGGCGTATCGAGCGGGCCCCACGCGTCAGGCGGGCGAGCAAGGCCCCAGCGCGTGGGCGAGCCCCTCAGGGCGCCGGGCGAGGGCCCCACACGTCAGGCGGGCGTTCAGACCCCAGCGTGTGGGCGAGCCCCGCGGCGTATCGAGCGGGCCCCACGCGTCAGGCGGGCGAGCAAGGCCCCAGCGCGTGGGCGAGCCCCTCAGGGCGCCGGGCGAGGGCCCCACACGTCAGGCGGGCGTTCAGACCCCAGCGTGTGGGCGAGCCCCGCGGCGTATCGAGCGGGCCCCACGCGTCAGGCGGGCGAGCAAGGCCCCAGCGCGTGGGCGAGCCCCTCAGGGCGCCGGGCGAGGGCCCCACACGTCAGGCGGGCGTTCAGACCCCAGCGTGTGGGCGAGCCCCGCGGCGTATCGAGCGGGCCCCACGCGTCAGGCGGGCGAGCAAGGCCCCAGCGCGTGGGCGAGCCCCTCAGGGCGCCGGGCGAGGGCCCCACACGTCAGGCGGGCGTTCAGACCCCAGCGTGTGGGCGAGCCCCGCGGCGTATCGAGCGGGCCCCACGCGTCAGGCGGGCGAGCAAGGCCCCAGCGCGTGGGCGAGCCCCTCAGGGCGCCGGGCGAGGGCCCCACACGTCAGGCGGGCGTTCAGACCCCAGCGTGTGGGCGAGCCCCGCGGCGTATCGAGCGGGCCCCACGCGTCAGGCGGGCGAGCAAGGCCCCAGCGCGTGGGCGAGCCCCTCAGGGCGCCGGGCGAGGGCCCCACACGTCAGGCGGGCGTTCAGACCCCAGCGTGTGGGCGAGCCCCGCGGCGTATCGAGCGGGCCCCACGCGTCAGGCGGGCGAGCAAGGCCCCAGCGCGTGGGCGAGCCCCTCAGGGCGCCGGGCGAGGGCCCCACACGTCAGGCGGGCGTTCAGACCCCAGCGTGTGGGCGAGCCCCGCGGCGTATCGAGCGGGCCCCACGCGTCAGGCGGGCGAGCAAGGCCCCAGCGCGTGGGCGAGCCCCTCAGGGCGCCGGGCGAGGGCCCCACACGTCAGGCGGGCGTTCAGACCCCAGCGTGTGGGCGAGCCCCGCGGCGTATCGAGCGGGCCCCACGCGTCAGGCGGGCGAGCAAGGCCCCAGCGCGTGGGCGAGCCCCTCAGGGCGCCGGGCGAGGGCCCCACACGTCAGGCGGGCGTTCAGACCCCAGCGTGTGGGCGAGCCCCGCGGCGTATCGAGCGGGCCCCACGCGTCAGGCGGGCGAGCAAGGCCCCAGCGCGTGGGCGAGCCCCTCAGGGCGCCGGGCGAGGGCCCCACACGTCAGGCGGGCGTTCAGACCCCAGCGTGTGGGCGAGCCCCGCGGCGTATCGAGCGGGCCCCACGCGTCAGGCGGGCGAGCAAGGCCCCAGCGCGTGGGCGAGCCCCTCAGGGCGCCGGGCGAGGGCCCCACACGTCAGGCGGGCGTTCAGACCCCAGCGTGTGGGCGAGCCCCGCGGCGTATCGAGCGGGCCCCACGCGTCAGGCGGGCGAGCAAGGCCCCAGCGCGTGGGCGAGCCCCTCAGGGCGCCGGGCGAGGGCCCCACACGTCAGGCGGGCGTTCAGACCCCAGCGTGTGGGCGAGCCCCGCGGCGTATCGAGCGGGCCCCACGCGTCAGGCGGGCGAGCAAGGCCCCAGCGCGTGGGCGAGCCCCTCAGGGCGCCGGGCGAGGGCCCCACACGTCAGGCGGGCGTTCAGACCCCAGCGTGTGGGCGAGCCCCGCGGCGTATCGAGCGGGCCCCACGCGTCAGGCGGGCGAGCAAGGCCCCAGCGCGTGGGCGAGCCCCTCAGGGCGCCGGGCGAGGGCCCCACACGTCAGGCGGGCGTTCAGACCCCAGCGTGTGGGCGAGCCCCGCGGCGTATCGAGCGGGCCCCACGCGTCAGGCGGGCGAGCAAGGCCCCAGCGCGTGGGCGAGCCCCTCAGGGCGCCGGGCGAGGGCCCCACACGTCAGGCGGGCGTTCAGACCCCAGCGTGTGGGCGAGCCCCGCGGCGTATCGAGCGGGCCCCACGCGTCAGGCGGGCGAGCAAGGCCCCAGCGCGTGGGCGAGCCCCTCAGGGCGCCGGGCGAGGGCCCCACACGTCAGGCGGGCGTTCAGACCCCAGCGTGTGGGCGAGCCCCGCGGCGTATCGAGCGGGCCCCACGCGTCAGGCGGGCGAGCAAGGCCCCAGCGCGTGGGCGAGCCCCTCAGGGCGCCGGGCGAGGGCCCCACACGTCAGGCGGGCGTTCAGACCCCAGCGTGTGGGCGAGCCCCGCGGCGTATCGAGCGGGCCCCACGCGTCAGGCGGGCGAGCAAGGCCCCAGCGCGTGGGCGAGCCCCTCAGGGCGCCGGGCGAGGGCCCCACACGTCAGGCGGGCGTTCAGACCCCAGCGTGTGGGCGAGCCCCGCGGCGTATCGAGCGGGCCCCACGCGTCAGGCGGGCGAGCAAGGCAAACACATTCCATTCAACCACAACCAAAGAGCTAAGGCTCAGCAGGAGTAGGACTATTACCCGTGAGGGGGTCCGAACCTGGGTAATTCCGGTGTGTTGCTCCTTGCTGCGTTCAGCGCTCAATCGAATCGAGCTCGGCCGAAAGGCTAGCAAGACAAGAAATCTGACCAGGGGTGTGATCCGCAGTGGTTGAGCGGTGAGCACGCCGTCACAAAGAACCAAGGTAACTTTCTTGAAATGGTAAAACTTCTAGCTTCGTATGATGAAGAGGTTAAGGCAGTTGTATTGGGTAATGCTCCACAGAATGCTAAATACACCTCATCACAAATTCAAAAAGAAATATTGGATCTCATGGCTTCTAATGTACAAACAGCGATTCGCAATGAAATTGGTGATGCTAAGTTTTGTATAATTGTTGATGAATCAAGAGATGAGTCAAGAAAAGAACAAATGGCACTTGTTGTTCATTTTGTTGATAAAGATGGTTTTGTTGGAGAGCGTTTTCTTGATCTTATTCATGTCAATGATACATACTCTGCAACTCTTAAACATGAATTATGCTCTGTCCTATCTTTCCATAAATTGGATGTTCAAAGTATACAATCAAGTTGCTGAAATGGAGCATCTAATTGAGCTTATGAACTTGAAACCGGAAGTGGTGCTAACCAAATTAGAACCTTACAGCATCCTGGTGATACTAGGTGGAGCTCGCACTATGATTTAGTTTGCAGCCTTTTAATGCTTTACAATCCAACATATCTTGTATTGAAAGATATTGTTACTGCTAGAGGTTCAGTAACTTCACCTTCTGCACGAGCAAAGGCCGCTGGTGCTGTTCAGTCGATGATGTCTTTTGAGTTTGTCTTTATTATGCATGTTATGAAAGAACTCATGGGTTTTACTGATCTTCTTTGCAAAAAGTTACAGCAAAAGTCCCAAGATATTGTGAATGCTATGGATGATGTAGCCACTACTAAAAAGCTGATTCAGAATTTTAGAGATCATGGTTGGAGTAACCTTATTAGTGATGTGACATCATTTTGCAGTAAACATGGAATTGGAATTCCAGATATGAATGCCCTTTATGCGGACTTTATTCGATCTCGTGTAAAGGATCAGTTAACTATTGAGCATCACTATAGATATGACATTTTCACAGTTGCTGTTGACCAGCAAATACATGAGTTGAATTGCAGATTCAGTGAGCAAGCTACAGAGCTTCTCATTTTGTGCACCTCTTTGGACCCTAAGGATTCATTCAAATCATTGAAAATTGATGATGTTTGTTTGCTAGCTTCGAAGTTCTATCCTGGTGATTTTTCAGATCAAGAAAGAATTAACTTGAGAAATCAATTACAACATTATGAGCTTGATGTACCTACAAATCTGAAGTTTAAAGATTTATCAACTGTTGCTGATCTTTGTCATCGGCTAGTGGAAACTAGGAAATCTGAATATTATTATTTGATCGACAGGTTTTATACCATCCTTACTTTAGTTGTTTCTTCATTATTTCAATTTGCATATATTCATAATTTTTCCCCTGTAGGTTGATTCGCCTTGTTCTAACTCTACCAGTTTCAAATGCAACAACCGAGCGTGCATTCTCTGCAATGAAGCTCGTTAAGATAAGGCTTCGAAATAAAATGGGAGATGGTTTTCTAAGAGATTGCTTGGTAATCTACATTGAGAAGGAGATCGCTATAGAGTTCACAACAGATGCGCTGATTGATGGCTTCTATGATATAAGGACACGCAGGGTACGACTAAAATAAAAGGTTAGTTTGTAATGGAATTATAATTTGCTGTGTTAGAAATACTTAGTGCATACATTAGTTATGACTAGCGAATATTATGTGGAATATATATACATTGAATTTCTATTTGTTGGCCATCCCATTATAGCGATATGTTGGGCTGGCCCCCCTGAGCAAAATTCTTGGCTCCGCCCCTGGTCGGCGGCACAACTAGCTGACCACACAAGGTCCCCCTGACGGAACGCGCTGGGTGACGGCGCTCTGGCAAGTGGACCCCACATTCGAACGATGGGCCGGCACGTGACACATAAATGTGGTCGGTTTATACAACGGCCGCCGACACAGGGCCATGAAGGCGGCCTCGTTGGTTTGCCTTGCCGCCATCTATGTCGGCGGCCTTGTGTGGAGCGGCCGATAAAATGTAAGCTATGCCGGCGGCCGTATTTATACCGCCGGCATTAGTTCTGTCTGGTGGACGGCTAGTGCGCTACTGGATAGAGCAGTGTGGTCGCGGCCATGACCTTAGCCGACGACATAGATTGTTTTGCCAGAAATAAAAATTTCTGGTAATTGTTAATAAATTTCATCTTCAGCCTGCAAAATAACTCAATATACCCCATAGATTCATTCCCCCGATTCACACGATGACATACAAACATATTAAGTGCACGATATCATATTTTCGACCACAAGCACATCCACCAGTCAGAACCAATGCCAACAAAGCTCGTCTCAACGTTCACAAAAATGTCACAAGTCAAAAACGGTAAAGTAGAATTTAACACAAAGTCACAAAAGCACTTCTATGGGTTTTGTGAACCGCCACCTAGGTTGGGATCTGGGTTAAGCAAATCCGTTACGAATTGCTCTAGCGGAGTCGACTTTGTGGCACTGTCGTTACCTCCCTGCGGTGCAATCATCGCAAGCGCAGGCGTAGCCGAACCGGACATCTGCAAGAGTTGAGAAAACGGTGAATTTTTAAAAACTTTATGCATTTCTGTATTTTATGTTATGAATATGTTGTGCAAAAAAGGTTAAAATGCATTACCCCTGGAGAAGCTGCGGGAGCAAGTGGAAACTGTACCATAGGGAACCAATGCGGCGGCGCGAACGGAGGAAGTGTGCCGGCCTGTGTCGTCGGGCCCCCGACGTCGGCGTGAAGACAAACGGCGGCTTAGAAGGCATCTGTGTCTGACTGGAGAACCCTGCCCCTGAGAACACCTGCGGATATAATATCTTAGCTTGTTAAACCAGAAATGACAACCTAGCTAGCAGGCTATACGATCTTAATTACCCTTTGCATGTACTGCATCATGCACAAGTTCTGTTCTTATATGGCCTGCATCCGCCAGTTGTTCTCCTCTTACTCCGCCTTCCACCGCTGCTCGTCCTCCTCCCTCTGTTGTTTCAACCCCACGATAAGTTTGTTCTGAGCGTCCAGCTAGGCACGAGCAGAAGCTGAGGCAGACTGTCGATGTGCCCTAACCTCGGGCTTGTACGAGTCGGACGACACAACGGCGTTCATGACGCCGTACCTGCCGTGAGCCCTCCCACCAAACTCGTCGTATATGAGCACAGGGTGGGCTGGCATGCTGTCAGTGTCAGGTCACAGTCGGCACCGTGCTTTTTCCTCATGGCCGCATTATAGATATCCTACGAACAAATCAGATATATGGGGGATTACTTCGAAAATGTTCAAAGTAGATGTAGAGAAGCAAATAGAGATAGCCACTTACAAGCTTCTCCTGGGCAGCCGACGGCATCGGTGGTTGTGTGCTGTCTGACCGAACATGGGGCGTGTGTGTAATCCTCCATACGGCGATTCCTGAGGGCTCAAGTCCCGTCTCATACTCCTATGTGAAATCAAATAGTGATATATTTACTAATGATGTTCTTAAAGTTTATATTATTGTAGCTATAAAAGATAAGTGTGCTTACGATGTCTCGTGCGATGTGACCCATGCCGAGCCCTCCAAGGTAGGTGGAGCAGATTTCAGGGTGGGCATCTCTATTGCCCCTGTTTCGTTTAGACATCTGGATCCAGTCCGATGATTCCCACATCAGATATATGTCCCTCCAGGCGCGTGGGCACTTGTCCATCCAGTCTGGACGGTGATCAATATACTGCTTGGCGTCAAGGTACTCTCGCGCTGCCCTTCCCCTCAACATCTGCCGCCCCCCTTGTGGTGCTTGATCATCACATCCAAGCAGGCCAGCCTTATGGCGTCCTTGATTTTCTTTGTCGTCATTCTGTTGAGGACATGACGATAGAACTCGTAGTCTTCTGCAGTTGCGTCAGAGGATAGCTGATACCTCGCCTGAAACAAAACAATTAAATGATCATATACATGCAGTCACAAGACAGTGGCACAAAGTTATGTGGGCGGGTATTTTGTCGCCGCCGACATAGACTATCTATGTTGGCGGCATAAGCCATGCCGACCACATAGACCCCATAGTCGCTGCGCACCAGCCGTTTTCTGGCCCGTCCTTGGCTCGATCCGAAGCATTGCTTTGTGCAAACTTAGGGTTTAGATCATGCCCAACACAAAATAAATCAATCCACGAGGTTTTTCCGCCCTACTATACACTTTCGGCATAAGTTCCTTCCTAACCCGAACATGCCCGTTACGAAACTGATACAAACTCAGCGTTACTAAGGACTCTGTGTCGAAAGTGCAACGCAGAGCGTGACAACCATATGGAATGACTTGTTATGGATTGTGCATACCCTAAAACCTTATGTTGCACATAACAATGTCTCGGATCGAGCGGAGGGAGGATCGGAATGGCGTTGGGGCCTTAAGAGGAATGGGTTTGTGTGGTCGGCCTTTATTCAGACTGCCGACACAGACTACGTAACCGATACATTCAGGACAGTGGCCCACATGTCAGTTGCAGAAATTATTGTCGGTGGTTATAAAAAGGCCGCCTAAATAGAGTATCTGTGTCGGCGGTTTTTATATTAGCTGACCACATAGCCCCTGGCTGCCCTACCCGCGAGTTCTCCCTTGTTGGCCCCACATGGCAGAGACATCCACTTTTTAGTAAACTTAACAGCAACTGTTCAGGGTGTTAACTTACCGTCAATGCGAGAGACAATGTGGTCGGCTTTCATGGGGCCGACGACATAGACGTATTTGGCGAGATCAGAAATTCAAATTTGCGGACGCGCGGTTTATTGATTGCGACTATCGCCGGCGGTTTTGTTTAGGCCGACGACATAGCCAGCCGTGATGTTCTTTTGTGGGCGAGTTTATCTTTGACCGCTGACGTTAGTATGTCGTCGGGATTTTGGCCGCCGACACTGATTTCGTTTCCTGTAGTGATTTTAGAATATTAATGTGGAGTCTTACAAAATATATTGATGATCATCAACAAATATACAGATGAAATGTTCGTGAAATCTGATTAACCTTGGAAGAACTGTTTATAACCTAGAGAGCTACTTATCATCCTTCAAAAAGACCGATGTATCTTTGGTAAGCCTAGGAATGCCTTCCGAACTAAACAGCCAGTATCTTTTTCTGACTCAGTTCTCTATCGAACTGTTCTACTGTAATATCTATACAGAATGCCGTAGAAGTCTCCCTTGAAAAAATGCAGTACACTGGTACAGTACAGTTTCACCACATAGAATGACAGTTGAGATAACCATTTAGTGGCATAAATCTGTCAAGCAAACGGCACAGTCAGACATGTAAGCAATCTAAAGAATTTGTGCATACATGTAGCATAAAAAGATAATCACATATTCATGTATGTAGTTATCCTGGTAAACATGACAATGTAGTATACAATAAATTATAAAATCCTATGTCTTTCCATAAAACAAAGAAGGAACATGGCAAAGAATTCAGTGATACATAGAAATGATGTTCTGTACAAAGCTCTCCTCAATTTAATACCAAAATGATGTCTCAACACATCAAATGAACAAATATGTGCACCTACCACCGTATAACTCCAAAGTACATAAGGCTCTCGCTCATATCCCATGTCTACATCTGTATGTGAAACTCCTGAAAATTAGCAAATAAGTTCACACACCATGAAACTAAATTAACGGTCCTCCCGCCGAACTGTGTTTGGATCAGAGACCATGTCCATCATCATCTTCTCTGGAGAGTCCTCCCAGTTGCCAAAAGTTTTCAAATCAACCTGAAAGAAATGGAAAATATTGTCAACAATTTAACAGTGGTGTACTCCCTCTGTTCTTTTTTGTTTGATGCCTTTTACTTTTGGACACGTCTTTGACCATTCATCTTATTAAAAAAAAACTATGTAAATATCATTTATTTTGTTGTGGTTTGTTTTATCAATAAAGATACATTAAGCATGATTTATTTTTTTACATGTTTGCACTACATTTTTGAATAAGACGAATGGTCCAAAGCGTCTCCAAAAGTCAAAGGTGTCAAACAAAAAAAAAGGAGGGAGTACTTAGCAGCGAACAATTCAAATTGCTCCAAGTAGCACCTTTCTTCGCTGCTCTGAGAACATATCCTCCCTCTTTTTGTACACATCCTGTTTCCGCTTTATTGTTTCTCCACCAAGGCCCCATACTTCAACATCATGTATTGAAGCCTCAACAGGTAGATAACCCTGCTTTAAAAGAAATGGAGTAATATCATGATTGATTTTTGTTAGCATTTTTGGATTATAGAGTAGGTTTTTATCTTAAGCAAGGGCTGATGATGCTAGTATGAAAGTTCCACGTTTAACACTTCCTAGACTATTTATTTGAGGCCACATACAGCTGTAACAATAGTTTCCTCATTACAAGGGAAAGGAAATAATCTTCTGCACCACAAAATGAAACCTTTACGACCTATAAAGCAAATTGCATGGCAACTGCATGGCTTATTTGTACGAATTACTAACAAAATGTGGTTTATGATTTGCTGACTCCTTTTGGAACAGTACAAAAACATCAATCAGCTGCAAATTGGCCATCTATCCTATATTATGGCTTCCTCTGGCACTATGGTGACTTCTTAAAAGAACTTACGTTTTGAAAGGAGGCTCCATAACTAACGAAATTCCACAAGAAAGCAACTACAAACTGGCCATATCAATCAAGTCAAAATTTTAACAAGGGCAAGTAAATGAGAAATTTTACCTGATTCGGAATGAGAGAACCATGTTGGTAAGTCTTATCAACTGCATGATGGCGAATGGTAACTTTAGAGAAGTCCTCATCTAGAAAGATCCTCTCATTTCCAATTGCCCCGCCAAACGCTAAACCAACAGGCTTGGGCTTTGCCTCATACACCTTTATCTGCGGACGTAGGTGGCAATAAATGAAGTTCTTCTCCTTACCTGTTAAGGTTAGAGTCATAATAAGCTACTATCAGCTGTTGCAAAATGGAAATAAATCATAATCAGCAAAAGTCATACCAGATGGCGGAAACATGCGGAATATCGGATACATGGAACACAAAAACCCAGAACTTCCATAAAAAGAGTCTTTGTTCTCAAAGCCCTCATCAGTTAATACACCGATCCCCCATCTTCGATCAGCATCATCATTCTTACCACCACCATTAGAGAATGCAGACAGTAGAATTAACATCGGTCCATTATACCCTTCAACACAAGACCAAAACCGGCTAAGCCCTTTTCCATGAACCGAGGACCTGAAGACATGTACTTGATCAAAGTTAATACTGCAAAACAATATAAATTTATAATGCAAAGCCATAATAGAATTTGAAAAAAGGACTCGGGTGGTATCAAACTATCAATAAAAGATCACAATCTGGTACAGGAAAACTAGCTTACAGAGACAAGCATAAGAATATATGTCATGGGATCAAGAATTAACCTATAGAGAAGGTCTTCGTTATCCATCCCAATGACAGATGCTGACAGAAACTTTTCACTTAATGTGCTTCTGAGGCTGAGAGAGATTGCCCATGCCCTCCCACGTGTTAATAGATGCACATCAGGTCTACCAAAGGTCGTGTTACCAGTTGAAACAGAGCTCTCCTGCTTGCAATTAAAAACTTCAGTTAGATGATAATACAAAGAGTTGGAAGCTCATCATTAAAAAAGTTATAGAGATGGCCAGATGGGTCCTCTAAGAAAAGGGGCATAATATAGTTTCATTGCTGAAGCACAACAATTAATATCCTGATGAGCTCAACACCGCTGAAAAAAACTAGTGCATCTTTTCTGGTCTGGAACAACCAGAGGTGCTTTCTTTACACTGAAGGGTAAAACCCAGCTTCCTCAATCAAATACCACTATGCTCTATAGTCTGTGCCTTGACATATTCCTACCATGATTCTTTGGTCAATGACTCAATGCAGAACCATCAAATATATAGATGGAATTTTTTATTTTCCTACCAGGCATCTAAAATTTAAGCATTGAAGAATTTGCCAATATTTTTGCAGAATACGAATAACCAGGGCCTGGCAATAAAATTTAGTTCTTTAACGACTTATAACTATAAATTTTCTATAAGATCTCCTGGGAGCGCAAAACATAAGGTCCTACACAACAATATAATCAAGGGGCTTCAATTTCATCCAGTGGTGTGGTACCAATAAGCCCTTTGATTCACTGGTTAACTATCAAGTTGCAAGGTGAATATAATTGAAGTAAAACAGTGAAAATTCCCCCACTTTTTTGCACTCATCAATGTTCTATGCAAACAATGTCTGTCTCATTGATTCCACAGTTGATGCAAAATCAGTTGCCCGATCCTACGCAATGGCTAGTAACAATACAATGTGAATTGCTTACCTCCACCGAATCATCCGCCGCACATGACCGGAACCTATCCTGCACATACCGCGAGAGGCAGGTGCCAAGCCCAACAGCGGTGGACAGCACCCACGAAGTGAACTCCTGCACCTTCACCCCCTTCCCACCACCGGAAACCTCCCAGCCCCAAACGCCCGCGTCATCAGGGAGCGCGCCGGCTGACACAAGCGCCGACAGAACCAGGTGAGTCACGTCCGGGAGCACCACTGGCTCCCCAGTCCCCACTTTCTCACCCGAAACCCTTGGAGCCGGACCACTCCACGCCATGACCCAGCACATCCAGAGCAGCACGGCGATCTCCCCGGGCGCCAGCTCCCCCACGACCTTCCCCCCGTCCTCCCCGGCATCCTCATCGGGCTGGAACTGCAAGCCGCAGGGGACCCCCGCGCCGGCGCAGGCCGCGGCGTACACGCGGAGGAGCAGCGCCAGCGACTGCGAGGCCGGCATGCGCGCGGAGCAGCGGTTAAATCCCCTGAGGAAGGTGAGCCACCCCGCGTCCTCCGCGGCGCCGTGGTCGAAGAAGAGGGAGGCGATGGTGGGGCCGAGGCGGGCGATGAGATCATGGAAGCGCGGCGGCGGAGCGGGCGCCGAGGCGGATAGGAAGGCGGCGGGCGGCGGGGAGAGGGTCTCCGCGAGCGCGGAGGAGCGGGAGAAGGCGGCGCGGAGGAGCGGGAGGGCGAGGGAGGCGGAGGCGACGGTCTCCTGCTCCCGCAGCTCGTGCGCCTCCGGGGAGGGGTTGCCGGTGGAGGACGACGCGCCCATGGCCGGCGAGCTGTCGTAGCCGCGGCGGCGGTGGAGGAATGGGGAGGAGGAGAAGGGTGTGGAAAGGTTGGAGACGACACCCTCACTTGGAGAGGCTCTTGGAGATTCGAAGAGGCGGAGAAGGGAGGAGCGAGCGGGGCGTGGCGTGGCGGCAACCGGCAAGGGCGCGAGGCCGCGGGTCCAAGTGTCGATTTCGCTTGTAGAAGGAGTACGTGGTAACTCCAAGCTGGCGATGGCGGCGAAGCCGGCGGCAACGTCGGTGGGACTTGGGAGACGCCGCGACCCGCGAAATGCCGGAGTGGGACGATGCGGCGGTGGTTTATTACTGGAGGGTGTGTTATTGGCTGTTGAATCGAATCGTGGATTAAAAAAAAAATCGGATCTTACTTTTTTTTTAGGTACAACCGCGACCGATCCTCACGGGTAGCCGGACCCCTTCCACTGACTGGCAGGGGCGGACCTACGTTGATGGGAGCGAGGGCACAGGCCCCCGCTCAAGTGTTGGTGCGCAATAGTAGTTCATAATTTTTCACCATATATGCTTGTCAATTTTTAGTGATTATATAGAACATGCCCTCGCTCACATTTCTTCCTAGGTCCGCCCCTGCTGACTGGTCACATCCAAAGATGGGGTGGTCGATATTTTTGATAGGGGTGAGTCTTTTCATGTGCAGCATAATACAAAAAAAATGCTTGTATGTTAATGCACCAGGGCCCCTTCCACTGACGAGTCACATCGAAGCTTGCCCGTGCATCAAACCACACACGAGACTGCCTATAAAAAGAATGGAATGGTTGGCCTGCAGACACATTCAACAAGCATTGCAATCCACACAAGCTACACAATGTCATTTCCTACTAATTCGGACAGTGAAGACGAGATTGACTAGTTGATAGGGGTCGTACATGGTGATGCAATGGCAGAACGAGGAGTCGTCTCGCCGGTGTTATTGCGGCTCAGTCCCTGGTCGCCGATTTATCGATCGAAGGCCGCAAGAGGGTTATGAGCACCCCATGAGGGATTAATTCTGTGATAATCCTATAAACCACGAGGGTATTTTCCGTAGGAGATAAGTACCAACCACCTCAATGTCATCAATTGTTTTCGATTAAAACGTTGCACTTAACATCGTTTAATTGATTTCAAATGTATATAGGTTCCGAATGAGCCGCCGCCTATTTCTTCGCATCGCGAACGGTGTGCTCGAGGGGGACGACTACTACGAGCAGAGAAGGACAATGCTAGGACGCTTGGGCTCCATCCTCTTGTGAAGATGACTGAAAAAAGAAACAAAGATCCATCCCTCATGATTTTCCTTCCACCATTCTCATCCACTAACAAAAGAAAAATGAATTGAACAAAAGAATCTGAAGCTTAATTCTCTTATTTTTGTAATCACAATTGCAAAACATTGTGAGTTAGTAGTCACTGCAGATGTTAGTTTGTGGATCATCTTCTTCCATCTCATTAATCAATGTACAGTTTGCCAAAGAAATCAAATACCCTTTCCTCTTGTTAAATTCACAATGAGAGAGAACCATGGCTTAGAAGAATAATTGGTGAGTACATATTACAAGAAATTGGTGAAATATTTCTTGTACCTTTTTATACATATCTTTTCTAATATGTTCCTTAACCTCTTTTGAATGGATTGGCTTATTTACTGAATTTGTACAAAAGCTGGAATGGATTCCTAAGAGACCATTAGCTGAGATCAGGTACATAGGTGAGCAGGAATGGTTTCCTACGAGACCATTAGTTGCAATGGTTTGGGGAAGCTAAAAAATCCCCAAATCGAATGCCCAGATCCCCAAATTTATTGACAATCATCCCCAAATCGGATTGATGCATGGATGAGATGCACGTAGCATTGAGCTAAAATTTCTAACCCCAAATCAATCATAGAGGGCAGCACATTCGTCGGATTAAGAACCATAGCCACGAACCCTAGTTTTCAAATCCACCGTTTTCTCAAAGGGGAAACATAGATCTGAACGCAATCAACCCTACAAGTGAGAAGAAAGTACCCTTTGAACACTTGTCGGTCGCCGCTGGGGTCGGACGAGGAGTTCGTCGACGGTACACTATTAGAAGACCACGCAGTCGCCTCAGCCTCCTCGCGCCTCTCTCCTTCCTCGGTTCCAGCAACTTCACCGACCTCCTGAAATCCTTGGCGAACTAGACGAGCAAAACGTAGACTTCGCCACCTTCGCCTGGAAACCTCCGATGTGCGGTGCGAATGGCTGGGGGGAGGGAGGAGAGAGAGTAAGAAGAAGCCCCCCGCGATAGCTAATCGGTGTTTGGCGTGGCTGCTGGATGGAGCCATTTCACCCAAAAGAACTATGTTGTGCCCTTAATCCATAGCTACAGTTATATTGCGTGCCTGATGGAGTTGCTCTAATGCATGGAAAAAATAGCATGTCGTAATGAAATAAAATTCTTATTTTGAATATTTGGAATAAAAAAATTCTGATTTGTTGGGTCTAGTGAATAAATGGATAGAGCCTGGCTCCAATTCTGGTAAAATTAAAAGCAACGAGCTTAACTTCTTAATTGAAATGATTCCCCGATCTAATTAGACGTTAAAAATAGAATAGTGCTTGATGCAGGGAAAGATTAGGAAACACACACCACACGCACGTACAAACACACACCACACGCACGTACACGCGTGTGCGTTTGAAAACACGTTAGTAGAAGAAATGGAGGCTACTAGCTCCATCCTAACACACACGTGTGCGTACCCTACCACACAGTGAGGAAAACCCGAACAATCCCGAGGATCGATCACGGGTCGCCAGCACGAGCAGCTCTCGCGCTGGCCAACTGCGCTACGCGCAGCCCTAAAATCAGATCTTATTTTGAGGGTGTGTTAAAGCTATTGAATCGAATTACCGTATCTGGCAGTACTATACAAACCATATGCCATAGGTCCACGTGTCATTTGAGTCATAAGTGGCAAGTTCTTATTTGCATGTGAAAAAATTAAATTAGTCCAACGTCTGTCCATAAAATTTACTGGTAAAAATTTCAAGAAACATCGAAATCTTGGTCTATAGCTAAAAATTTCATTTCGGCCAAATTTTTAGTTTCGCCCGGAAAATACAACTGAAATCCTGTGTTTTCTGCCTGGGGACATTTGCAACAGATCGATGGTCCATCTTCCGCATTGATCAGGGAGCCCTATTTATATTTTTATTTTTAAAAAATTGATCTTTCTTCCCAAATGCAATGTTGTACGTGCAAATTCGACCGTCATCGCCATGGGCCTCTTGGCAGTACCTAATTTTAAGTAAAACTCAACAATTAACAATAGTAGCTTGCCGTGAGGAACGTTCCAGAGTAAATGTCTCCGGCAAAGTTAACAATGACGTAAAACTTCACAACGCTCACAAGAGTGTACATGGATAATTAGGCAGAGATCCTCTAAATCATTTCATTTCCCCGAGCATATGGACTGATAAATCACACAAACACGATCAGCCAGTCCTCAAGATGATATGCACCCCACTGTCTGTATCAACCACATCACTCATCTCCCCTACTTTCAGAGCAAGAACCGCTTTTTCAAAAGCCTTTTGCATCTTGCCCCTCCCAAATGGACCTGCAGCCATAAACATATCATGGACGTAAGATCACGCTATAATTACAAAGTTTCAACTGGGAAGATGATAACAAGTGTATGAATTCGAATGTCACAACTAAAAGACTTTCTACTGCGAAAAATAGGGAGGACAACATTAGATGAAAACAGTGCAAGCATAGATCAAGATAAGGCAAATTTTGTTGTTGTTTTTGGTTTAGATGTACTGCTGCACATTGCAGGTCAGCAAATCGTTTCCTATCAAGGACTAAAATGGCATCACATTGACCATTTGCCAGAAAAAAGCATGCCAGGAAGTGTTTAATGATCTAAAATGTGAAAAGTACAGCTCTAAAGACAAATGACGGAACTACCCACTATTTCACTAAATTGCGACTAACTGCACTGTTTCCATAACATTACCATTCAATTCTTAAATTCCTGGCCACATTTCGTTTTTTTTTTGTTACATCCAATAACCACTATAAATAACAAGGTAGAAGAACAAAATAAGCAGAAAATAGGGAAAACATCGAAGCTATCCTAACTCTCCTACCCTTTATTCAAGAATTCTTGGCTATGTTTTCGAGCAACCAATTCTTTACTATGTTTCATTTTATGCTCCATCCAGCTATCACTAGGAACAATAAAGGTTAATACAAAATGGAAAATAAGAAAACATCAAAGCTACCAGTCAGCTAACATTGGTGATCGCCTTTCACTTTTCTACTCTGCACTCACTGTTCCCCTCTCCCTTCGGAAGCATTCACACCTGGGATTCTTCACCCTGTACCTAGCCTTTACAGTTAAGCTTGTAGGTGGCATCAACACTTCTCCAAACCAGCATACCCATATCAGATACCGTGGCATACGTGGACACTCGACAAGGTTCAAACACATGTTGGATTTTTTTTAAAAAAAATCGTTTAATTTTCTAGCACTACCGCGACACCTGTAAACAGCGCCCAGTTTAAAACTAATGGACTTAAATGCGATGCCATAAGTAGTTCTTCTGTTTTGATATGGTAATGATATTCTGCATAGAGAACAATGAGCAATTCAATTTTTCTAGGAAATGACAAATTAGGAGAGGCGTTGTGGAAACATGATAAAATTTTGGATAGAATAACAAAGATATACCATATAATTTAAATATATATAGCCATGTCACCACATAATTTACAGACAAGAGTATAGATTACCCCCTTGAACTTTAGCAACTGCAAAGGTATAGAGATCACCCTTCAATTATAAAACCATATATTCCCCCATCCAACTCTTAAAACCTGATAGATTACACCCCTTGACCACTCTAAAGTGGTTTTGAATGGCTCTAAACCGGTTTTACAAGAAAATGGGAGGAGGGAAAAGTGAGAGAGGATGTATAAAAAGAATAGGGAGAGATGCACATGTACAAATTACATGGCAAACTTTGCATGTGTGTATAGCTGACGTGGCAAAATCCACCTACAAAATTGCTAGCCATTTGTACAATGGTGTAATCTATATGGTTTAAGAGTTGGAAGAGGGAAATATGTGGTTTTGGATTTGAAGGGTGATTTTTATACCTTTGCTATAGTTCAAGGGTTAATTTATAGTTTTCTCTAATTTAAATACATACACCAATGCCACCACATTCACCATTTTTAGGGATCACTATGTATAGTGTTTCTAGTGCGTCACGTAAGTTTTCATCCCATACAACATAGAATAAGGTTCAATGGGTAACATTTTTTGTAATTAAACTGCAATGTCCATACTCCATAGATACAGAAAATAAAGAAACTAAGCAGCACAACTCATCTCATGCTGGCAACCATTTCCATCGCTTGTTCAAACGAGTATAATACATACCTAATTAAATTTAACACTCCTGAAAAAAAAACAATACTAAAAGCTCAATGCTTTTTTAACGATCCTAATAACAGAGACACCAAATGGTCAGTTCAATTCAAAAGAGAGGCGCGGAAGCAAACACAATGTAGCCATATAGGAATAACAATTTAAGGCCCAATAACCAGTGGAGCAAGCTACTGATCCGAACAGGAACACATTCTAAGGGGAACATCAGTTACTCTTGCCTAATGGCACAGAAGTGATAACACCTGTGAATACATGGGTGCTTATATTTACAGTGTACCTGTCGATTTTTCTTTGAAACTGTGGCATGAGCACTGTCCTTTCTATTAGTAAGGACCAAATACTATAGGCAGTCCGTTCAAGATTAATTAGATTGATTGCCGTGTTGAACACCCGTTTCTGAGCATAATTAAACGCAGGAATAGTACGACTGAAATCACCCTAGATCAGGGATCAGAGCATGATCAACTAATCGCGTCTCCAGATTTACTACTACAATATTTGGTATTTCTAGTAATTATCAGAATTTAAACCAAAAGGCTCCACCAGCGCCCCCAATTAGCCGCTCGTCTAGAAGCAAATTCAATACATAGCACAAAGAATGATGGACACCAGCAGGCCACAGACTGGTGGGGAAGTAAGGAAATACTACGCCAGCACTGACCGAGGTCGCCCCCGCGCTTGGCGGAGTTGCAGTCGGAGTTCTCGGCGGCGACGTCCTCGAACTTGAGCTCCCCGGCGACGATCTGCTCCCTGAGGGCGCGGGCGAGGTCGGCGGCGTCGTCGCGGGTGGTGGCGGAGATGGCGACGCCCTGGGGGTCGCGCCACGACGACTTGCGGCGCGAGCCCTCGTGCTTGATCAGGATGTGCCTGGCGCGCAGCGTCTCCTCGCTCCCCGGGCGCGGGCGGCGGTGGCGGTCGTGGGAGCCGGAGGAAGGGGGCTCCGGGCGGCGGCGCTTGTCGGCGGGCGCGGGCGCGGGCGCATCGCCGCCGCTGGGCCGCTTGCGGGCGGCGTCGCCGTCGGCGGCGGGGGTTTCGGTGCCCATCCTGCGCTTGCGGCTCGACGAAGCAGAGGGGAGAAGGCTTCGGTCGGGTTTGGTCGTTTGGGTTCCCTCTGTGGTTTGCCAATTGCCGCACTTCAGAACCGAGTGGGGGTGTGCTGCTACCCAGCTATATAAAACTCGGGTCGGTGACGTCGGTCTAACCAGCCTGCCAATTTTGGCCGCGAAACATTCCGAGTTCGCTGTGTTTTCTACTCCACTGAAAAAAAAAAGGTTCAGTTTTAGCAAAGATTATGCATCCATCTATACAACTGAATTTACCCAAAATCTCGATCCGTTATACTCACCTTAAACTTGGTAGCCACCATGGTTGTCATATGTCAAGGGTTTACGGTGGTGGTGTTGTATCGACTAGATTTCGATGGATGAACAATAAGACAATGGGTTTGTTATAGGAGAGCATGGATTTGACGGCAGGAGCCGATACGAGGAAAGAAGGTGGTGGATAGGTGGGAGAGAGAGAGTGACAATGTTGAAGGAAGGAGGATGATGATGGTGCAACGGGAGCAGAGGAGGACTAATGCGGTGCTAAATAAGGACGAGGTGGTGGCATCCATGAGATTGAGAAATCATTCACCGTTTGTCAAAGAAAAATTCGTCAAACCCAAAAATGACTATACTTTAGACCCAATTGAAAAAATGCCCCCAAACGCTCTCGGTAAGTGCTGCATTTAGGGGGCCGGGCTCCCTCGGCTAGGGCGGCAGGGGGCCGGGCGCCCTCACCGAGGGCGGCAAGGGTGAGGGAGCCCTTGCTGAGGGCGGCTAGACCACGTCATTGGGCATATAAAATCCCTGTCGCCCTCCCCAAGCCTCATTCTCACCGCGCGCGGCCGCAACCCCTGTCCACAGTAGAGAGCTAACAGAGAAAGTGAGTTGGGGGAGGGGAGGGGAGTGAGTTCAGGCAACAAAGTGCTGTCGATAAGTAAAGTGAAAAATATTTTTATTTTATATATCCGAACTGTTTATTTTCCTCATTATGTATATGGAAACATGATAGAATAGTCAATTATTGATTGTATTACTGATAATATAGAAAATAATAGTAATTTAGCATTTGACTTGTTATAAAATAATATAAATTTAGCAATGCAATAGTGATAGAAAAACATTAGTACATGAAATAAACATAAATAACGGATATGATTTGTAGAAAAATATTTTTAAAAAAATGATAGGCACGTGTAGTTATCTTTAATGCTGTCGATTTTAGAAAAAAATTTGTTTACACCACTAGAAACTTACACAATATTAACATTTGTCACCGTATAGTTGGACTTCTTTTTTTTATCCATCAATTTTTAATGCTTCATTTCGTTTTTGTCCTTGCCATCAGTTTTGACCCCGACGACATTTAGTTGACCGTTAAATGACCATTTTGATCTTCATTTGATCATAAAGAAATAAATCACAAAAATTGTTGACATCTTCCAAAAATATTAGAATAATTTATTCATTCAAAATAAGAAAACCAACAAAAATCAAAATATTAAGCAAAATAATAGTTTTTATAATTTATTTCTTCTAAAAATGTATGAAGATAATTGTATTATATTAAAGGAAAACATCCATTTTAGGTAGCTCAACTATCGTGAAAGTCCAAAAAATCCACTAAACTATGATTTGGTCTGCTTTACATATCTGAACTTTCAATACCGGCTCAAAACACATCACAACCTGGTTTTGTTGGCGCCACGTCAGCAAAACCACCGAACCAAACAAGGTTGTGATGGTTTTTGAGCTGGTATTGAAAGATCAGGTATGTAAAACATACCAAATCATAATTTAGGGGTTTTTTGGACTTTCACGATAATTGAGATACCTAAAATTGACTTATTACTATATCAAATAAATTAATTATTGAAAAAATTTAAAATTTCTTTCATAATTGAGTACTTCTTATTTTTCAGTTGATTTCAGAGAATGGATGCGTTGGCATTTGTCATTCTTCTCTTAAAGGCATGCGTAGATTCCGTGTGAGTGGCAAGCTAGCCCCGAGATTTATTGGTCCTTTCAAAATTCTTGCCCGAAGAGGTGAAGTGGCATATCAGTTGGAACTTCCTGAGTATCTGGCAGGTGTGCATAATGTGTTCCATGTTTCTCAGTTGAAGAAATGCATTCGTGTCCCTGAAGAGCAGTTGGTTCCTGAGATGTTGCATTTGCAGCCTGATCTGTCTTTTAAAGAATACCCAGTCAAAATCTTGGATGTGGCAGTCCGCAAAACCCGTAGTAAAGCTACGCGTTTTTGCCGAGTTCAGTGGAGTAATCACTCTGAGACTGAGGCCACTTGGGAACGTGAGTCAGATCTGCGGTCTGAGTTTCCAGAGTTGTTTTCAGAAGAGTCGGAATCTCGAGGACGAGATTCACCTTAAGGGGGGGGGGGAGGTTTGTAACATCCCAAATTTTTAAAACTAATTTGGCACGTTAATAATTCCTTAAACTGCATAATTTTAAAATCGCAAATCATTTATTTAATTTGCATCAGAGCATCATCATTGCATGTAATGCATCTAAAGTAGGAAAAAAAAATAATTTAAACCTTTTAAGTCTATACCTTTGGTGGGAAAATTATAATATTTTGTTAAAGGTGCATAATTATATTTTCTTAAAGCCAAGCCCTTATTAAATTAATTGGAATATTGGGAAGGCAAAATTATAATTTCCTAAAAATATTAATAGGTTTAAAAATTTTTGGAAAATAAAAATGAAAACCAGAAATTCAAAAGGCCTTAACCCCTTTCTCAGCCCAGGCCGGCCCAGCTCCTCCTTCTCCCTTCCTTTTCTTTCCCTCCTCTCTCCTCGCTGTTTGGGCCGAGAGCCGCACCAGGCCCATGTCAACGCAGCCCAGCTCCTCCCTCGCGCCTGCCCGCCATGGTGTCACCGACAGGTGGACCCACCTGGTCAGCGCCTCACTCCTTTCTTCCTCCCCTTCTCTCACTGGACAGCGGGACCGCCTTGTCAGCCACTTCTTCTCCCCGCTGTCTTCTTCCTCTTTGCTCTCTCGCGCTCGCGCTGCTCGCCGGTCGTCGCCACTGTTCGGCCTCCGCCCCGAGGTCACGCTGGCTCATTTTTCCACACGATCTCGTCTAGATCGTCCCCTCCGTACCCTCTTTGCTCTCTACCTCTCCCGTCATGTCACCCGCCGATCCCGAGGCACGCGTCGCCGGACTTGACCTCGCCGAGACGCCAAGTCGCCGCCGCTCTGCACCGCGCGACTTCGCCGCTCCTCTTCGCCCTGTGCCAGCTGCCAACCACCCCATTGATGAGCCCGTGCCGCGCCGCCTATAAATTCTCCGCCGCGGCTCCC